>MPNW01000721.1:154710-171280 GCA_011800805.1 Hirudo medicinalis | reverse complement strand
GTAGTTCAACAACAACAACAACAACAACAACAACAAACAACAACAACAACAACAACAACAACAACAACAACAGCAGCGGCAGCAGCAGCAGCAGCAGCAACAACAACAACAGCAACAACAACAACAATAGCAACTTGTAGATGATCTTTCTTGAGACACAACCTCTTTTTGTCCCTGGAGCTGAGATCTTTGCGTTCTTAAATGACAACTAGGATATAATTAACTTCCAACACAATAGAAATCCCAAGAATAACAACATAACGACGATAATAATAACAACAACAACAACAATAATAATAATAATAATAATCACCTTTTTCCAGGAAAATGCATGCTGGAAGACTTTGGATTTTTCAACTGTTCGTCAGACGTCAAAGCGGAAATGGACGCATTCTGCACCGGAAGAAAGGAATGTCACGTAAAAGTTGACGACACGGCCTTTACGAGAGCTACGCCCTGCCATGCCGACCTCAAAAACCACCTACAATTGACCTACTCGTGTGTCAAAGGTCAGCTGATGATTGCTCGTGTAAAGGAAATGGGTTCGTTAGAAAATTAATTACAAATTACCATCCGATCTGTTTACATTTTCCAGTTCTCTTTCCGGACAGCTCGTGCTCCGTCATCGACTTCACTGGATCTTCCTCGTCCTCTTTGTCCTCTTCTCCAGCGTTCCCTCCATCAGGATTCATTTCTAGCGTGATCGTCGAAAAGACGGGCTGTGGCCTCACGAATTCACCTTTGACGCTGAGGGCAGGCGAAGGTCAAAGAATCAATTTGACCTTGCATGACGTCACGTACGGCATGATGCTCATCCGGGCGTCAAAAGACCGTCCGATCGTCGATTCGACTCCTGGCAGGGGCTCCTCTGAAGATCAGAAGACTTTGGGACTCCATTTTATGATCAGTGGAACGTGCAGGGTTTATGCCACGGTCAGGGATTCAGATAGCCAGGTTGTGTTTTCAAAACATTCGCCAGAGGAACTTTGAATTTCAAAAACATACGCCAGGGTGATTTTCATTTTCAAACTATTCGCCAGGGTAGTCTACAATCGGTTTTATGCGAACACCTTATCGGCCAACCCGCAAAATAATGTTTATTTTATTTTATTTCTGAAGATATTCAATGGGTTTGAAATAAAAATAATTATAATAATAACATTATTAATATTAATAAAAATAAAAGTGATTGTAATAATATCATAAATATACTAATATTATTAATAATAGTATTTATAATAACTTCCACGAACTGCTACCATTAACAGGATTTATTGGGACGCGGATCCTCAATTTGTGGCTCCCAGGGATCTGTGGTCAACGTTTTCACATCAACCAGCAACGTAATTGAAATCAGATTCATGGGGTCACAAAAGGTCAAAGACTCTAGACAATCATTATCATCATCGTCATCGTCGTCGTCATCATCCTCCTCTTCTCCTTCTTCTTCCATTGTTTCCATGGATGATATTTTAAAGTCACCACAGTTTCTTTTTCATTATTCAGGCAAGTGACGGTCGATGGAATCATACATGCATTTCAAGATATCGTTCAAATCATTCGAATTGTAGAGATTTGTTTTGAGCAAATCGATTCTGATTCTGATTTTTAAAAACATTCCAGTGATTGGCTGCTCGGAAAGTGAACTCCCGAAGGAAACATGGAAAAGAAAAAATGGAGATGGACGTTCTGTCATTCTTGGTTGTCCAGGAAGTGACGTCACTTGGGAAATGGTTTGCAATCAAAACAACCAATGGGAAGGACATGCCAGAGAATGCTCTCAAAGTGATTTTTAAAAAAATTTTTAAACTCAAAATTCGAGAAAAGTCTGCTTTGCATAACTTCCTCTAATTCGATACTGGGTCACTTTTAAACCCAATGTTGATCTAGTTTCAATTTTGAACTCAATAACTTTGCGGAGGAACATGGAGGTAATATGTTCTGATCATTTCAGATGGAATCCTTCCTTTAATCTCTGGCATCTCTAAGAGTGAGTGCTGGTCCGAACATTGCCAATAATAGCCACAAGTTCATTAGACATAATTTTTCTTTAAGGATATTGCTTGTAAAATCTTATAATAATAACAACAACAACAACAATAATAATAATAATAATAATAATAATAATAATAATAATAATATTAATAATAATAATAATAATATTAATATTAATAATAATATTAATAATAATAATAACATTAACAATAATAATAATAATAACAATAATAATAATAATATTATAATATTATAATTATATTATAATTATAATTATTAATATATTATAATATTATATTAATAATAATAATAATAATAATAAATAATATTATAATAATAATAATAATAATAATAATAATAATAATAAATAATATTATAATAATAATAATAATATTAATATTAATAATAATAATATTATTATTATTAATAGTAGTAGTAGTTTGGTTAAGTCAAAACAACAATTAATTCATTATATGACATAGGTAATCAACAACAATAATAATAATAAGAAGATCAACCCATCAAAGCAATGTTGATAACATTAATAACTGCAAAATGTTATGAAGTTGATATTTCAAACGTATCTTATATAAACTTAAGCGTATACTTTGAAATCAGTTTACACAAGTCTGGTGGTCGGATCAATTGCTGTTGTTGTCAGCTGTTGTGTCCTTATCTTTGGCGTGGTCTGTATAAGGAGGTAATAACTTGATTGGTGAGCTTAAATAATCATTATTATCATCGTCATCATCATCGTCTCAAGCAAACCTCATCAGCAATTACATCTTGTTCATATCATAGTCGTTATATCATCATCATAATCATCAACACTTTTCAGGAATTTGAAGCTGCGAAGCAACAGCAGGAGCATGTGCGCAGACGAGCAATATGGCCTGAGATCAGCTTGTCACGAAGGGGTCAAAGGTGAAGCGAAAATGCATTCGACAGGGAGCTATATACCTGAAGAAATGTACCAGGACGGAAACGAATATGCCCGGATGAGGATGCAGCTGAGGGAGCAGTTGTCGAAGTCCCACGGATCGAGGAACTTCTTGGTGAGGATTGCTACCGACAATCCTGGTCCGACAGTGGTTCAAGAACTAAACGGTTACGACGAACAAAACGAGCATATTTACGAAAGTGCGGACACTCTGAAACTCCAACTGGAAATGTGTTCCAACCAGTCCTCAATACCTGTCTTTCCTGGACCTCAGGTTTCCCTACAAATGGCCAAACCTTACCAAGAGCAAATTACTTACGAATCAACCGCAAATAAATATCCAGTTACGAAACCAACGCCCCTTCCCAAACCTCCATCGGAAATTATCCTAAAGCAGCCTATTCCTCATCACTTACAGACATTCGATGAAACTAAACAAGGAAATTATTCTCTATGAATATTCGAAAACTCGGACAATTTATTTGTAACCTCTTTGTGCAAAGCTTTTCAATGCGAAAACCTTACTAATTTTCAAGATAATTCTGATAACTCTCCTCAGCTTTTAAAATAATAAAAATCAGTTTGCTGGATAATTGAGTTAATGTTTAAAAAAAAGAGCAATATTTAGAGGTAGAGTGTTACAAAATCTATCGAACAATCTAATGTAAAATCCTTCTTAAAAACAATAATTGTGGAATAGCCAAGAACGCACCCTAGCTGCTACCCTCTGATGAAGACGAGGAAGACGATGTCGCTTCGAAATTTGTGAAGTGTTTGGTTCGCTCGTTTCGAGTGTCGAGGATGAGCCGTTACTATGCGCTGTTAATTCCACGGTGCAATGATTTGTATTCTTTAGGAAAAATTTTATTAAGTGTCTAACCCAGATGGTTCAGCAGAGTAGCAATGGACATAAATCGATAGCGTTTCACGATCGTTTGGGATCTTATTTTCTCGTTGATTGAGTCATTTTGTGTCCGACTCGGTATCGGGAATACTTGAAGAATGCCTATCAGGAGAGGACATGTTGCTCCTCAGAATACCTTCATTGACACCATCATCAGGAAGTTTGATGAGCAAAGTACGATATGTTTCGTCATTTACATTTTATTAGTAATGTTAGCATCAGTTAATATTTATATTGTTATTATTTTTATTATCTAATCTTAATTTTAAAATTGATTGATTTAAACTTCCAAATAGATCCCCTAAGTACTGAGTACTCAGTGAATCCTAAGATGTGTCTGTGAAGACATTTTACATTCTTTATTTCCAAATTAGAAAATCCACATAAGAGCTTTAACAGTTCAACTGAACTGTATGACAACTTTTCAGATCGAAACTTCATAATTGCAAATGCCCAGATGCCTCAGAAACCTGTAATATTCTGCAACGACGGGTTTTGCCAGCTGACGGGGTACGGAAGGGCCGAGACTATGCAAAAGCCTGCCTACTGCGACTTCCTTCACGGCCCCTTGACTGCTCCTTACGCCATCAAGTTCATCCAAGAGGCCGTTGAGGGGACTGAGGAGAAGCAGATACAAATCACCTATTACAGGAAAAATGGTGAGACTCTTATGCCTTCCTTTACTTTTTTTTTTAGCAATGTTTTTAAACCACTGACTTCTTGAGTATTGAGAGTTTTTTGTCAGGAAGCATTGTTTGTGGTGATGATTGTGTTTTCTCTGTTTGTGAAGTAATATTTTCATTTTTATTCTTAATCCGACAATTGTTGAGGCCAGCGAATGTAATCTGTTGCTAATAACGAGTTTAGAAAGACGATATCGGCGATAACGGTGGCAATGTCGTCACGGTGTTGCTAAAAGATGCCGAAATCGATGCTTTTGCAGATATGCTATTCTTATTGTTTTGATTCTGACAGGCGACGATAGATAAGTTGATAGCAGCGGTGATGGAAGTCCGTTATGGTCGTGACCAGTCCTTATCAGAACTGGTAGCCAACGAGGATCCAATTTGTGGATCTCGTCGAGTGATTTATTGTCTGGAGCTTTCAAAACCGGAGCTGGGATTTCATAAGCGTTCAAGATGTGCCCTTCATGTCGTCGAGGCTATCATCATCATCACAGACATCTTATGAGTGTCTCGATCATTGTTATCATCCTCCTAACACCACCATCATCATCACCACTACCTCCAACTGTTTTTCAACCTTCACTAATACAGTCATCACAACAAACATGGCCTCACTGTTATTAATAATTCATCGTCATCACTATCTTTGCATCATCGTCGTCATCATCATCATCATCCATGCAGGTAGCAAATTCCTGTGCAGTGTGCTAATTGCCCCGGTGAGAAACGAGATGAATGCAGTCCTACTGCTCATCGTCAACTTCGAGAACATCACCGATGCTCCTCTCAAGTCCGAACCCGCTAAGGGCCTGTCCACTGCCTCCACTGCTCACAGTCGGTACCTCGGTTTCTTGCTCGGAGTTGATTGATTTGTCGATTGCTTCGTGAAGGATTGATTGATTGATTGATTATTCTTTTTAATCGGCCGCTTGTTTTACTTCTGCGCCTCTGTTAATGTATGGTGATAGGCTGCAATACTTTGATTTAATAAACTTTCTCAGGCTTTGTTATAGTGCTTGTTCTGCATCCACGTTCTTTCAGGACAGAAACTTCAGGGAACGAGGTTCTCCTCGGCTTTCCTTCGTCGCAAGTACCAACCTTCCGCCCAGGGCAGGTCGTCCGCCGCTGACTCTCAGACCTTGAACTTCAACAAGTTCCTGCCTCGGGCCGTGCGAAGCCCTCCCTTTCAAAGGTCATCCCAGGGCAAGCTGCAGAACCACTCTGTCGACCCTAGACAGAGGTTTGCACCCCAGTCCCCCGTGGTCCCTGCCCTAGCCCTGGAGGGTCATTCGAATGAGGGCGGCGACGACGACATGGACGAAGAAGGTGCAGATCCCTATGCCGATCGGGGAAGATTTGCCAGGAGGCAACAATCGCTGCTGCAGCTTCCGGTCGGAAACATCGTCAGCCAGAGGAGGCTTTCCATCTGCACTCCAGGTAACGGCCGTTTTGCTACAGGTGATGACAGTCGCTGTCGGTTGCAATTCTGGATGCGATGGTTACCTGGGTTGTTTCGCTACATTGCTCCTTCCATTTGTTGGCTCCAGCACAACTTCTTATCTTTTGCTAATCATCTACTTGTACTTGCTTATGAAGGTCGTTGGTGGGCATGCAATGGAGTTTGTCATCTTGTCATTTGTGGTTTCAACCAAAACAACAGGTCAGCCCTGCAAAGGTTCTCGTTGCAATTTTTGCTCCTGCGGGATAAATCGGGCGCTTCGTACCCACGAGGGATAAAACGGGCGCTTTACACCCAGTCAATAAGTTTTTGTCGTCCTGCATTTGGATGCCAAGAGGACAGTTTCGATGAAAATCTATGCCATCCCGAGTCGTCTGCTTCGTGCAGTTTTTCAAAATCTCATAATGCATGCGGATGGTTTCAACAGTTTGTTTTCAGGAGCTTGTTTTTGTTCGCTCTGCTTGTTTTCTTTTCCTCGTTTCTCCATCACTCCATCGGCCCAGAAATATGATTACTATTAATAGTTTTGAATCGATGAGTCATCGTTGTAAACAATTCCACCGCTACTTCTGAAATATGCATGCACCTGCACGTAGCCGTCGGCGATCTACATCACCTTCATCATTAGATTATTAAAAACTGTGATGTCAGATGATGGTCTCCATGGATGGGAGACTGACACTCATATTGCTGTTGAATGTCACGGTTTCCATGCAATCCATCAACTCGACTCGTAGATTTGAAAATAAACATCGCCCCTTCCGAGATTACGCGTTACGTGCTTAGGAATAAAAAAAAGGCCGAGGTCGTCCAAACGTGGGAGATCAGTTTGTTCTTTCTGACACGCAGGTTCGAAGTTGACGCCCCCCGCGACCCCCGTGCGCCACGGTTCCTCGACCTTCAACGACCTCCCGAACTCCTCCGAGTTCCTTCACGACTCCGAGCAAATGAACTTCAAGAGCGATCGCAGTGAAAGGCCGTCGGCTTGTGCCTCCCAGCTCGAGGACGAGTTCAAGATTTTGAAGGAACGACCCACTTTGGAGATCCTCACCTCCGACAAGCACGGGGGTCTCCTGCCGGTCCAGTCGGTGAAGCACAACGTTTCCCAGAAGATGGCTCAGGTCTGTGGTTTGCGTTGCTAAATTTTTTACCGCTCGTTCGACGGATCGACGCCCTCAGTGGCCCCCGTGTTTTCATCGGCTCGAACGAAACTCTTCCTCTCCCCGACGACAAAATTAAAGAGACTTTTGGGATTTTGTCGAATCGCGAAGTCCGATATTGGGGTCGCTCGGGACTGTTTTGAGCGCTCTCATTTTTTGTGCAGTTCAAAACGCTCGACGGACGGGACCTCGCCTTGTCGCGTCGAGCGAATTGTCGTTCGTATCGCGACGTACTGCGTGCTATCGATCTGCACGTCGGGAGGAATTCTCACCTGTTCCATTTATTTTTCCTCCTCTTGGCGAGGTTGTAAACGATCTCGTCGCTCATACCTGCGTCTGCCATTCACGACCGAGAACTCGTGCACATCGAGTAGATGATTAAGCGAATGCTCGTTTAAATTTTGAAGAAGAAGAAAAAAAAATCTTAAACCTTTTCATCCTTTGAAATCCTTTTCTGCCTCGCAGGTTTTGTCGCTAGGCGACGAAGTTCAGCCGCCAGACAGGAAGCTTCAGAACAAGCCCAAGGTCAGCAGGCTGACAGTACTGCATTACTCCCCTTTCAAGGCTGCCTGGGACTGGCTGATCCTCGTACTGGTCATCTACACGGCCGTGTGCACTCCCTACGTGGCAGCTTTCCTTCTGGACAAGGAGGTCAAGGAGTCCTCGAAGCAACAGGGCCCCGACGTCCTCGCCATCGCGGACGCTGCCGTCGACGTCATGTTCGTCGTGGACATCGTCATCAACTTCCGGACGACGTTCGTCGACGACCAGGGGGAGGTGGTCGGCAGGACGGGGGCCATGGCTCTGCACTACCTTAAAGGATGGTTCTTGGTGGACATGGTGGCGGCCATACCCTTCGATCTGCTCCTCTACGGATCGAGCAACGACGATGTTCGCATCCATTGGTTGCTTGTCTTTCTACTTTTTCCAACTCTTTGGCGTTTTGCGTTTGTGCCGAGCGATTGCAACTAACCGTTTCGTTCAATTGTCATAATCTCAATTCAGTCCGTTGGAGAGGATTTAATCGGTCGTTATTCTGTAATGCTAATGTTATTTAATAATGTAATAATGGATGTAATGTAATGAAATGTAATGTAGTAATAATGTAATAAAATGTAATGTAAATAAAAGTGTAATGTAATAAAATGTAATGTGTTGTTAATGTAATACAATGTAATGTATTATTAATGTAATACAATGTAATGTAATAATAATTCTGCAACACACTCTTTAATACACTTATGCAGTACAATCTTTAAAACACCGTCATTTTACTTTTCCTTCTCAGATTCTCCATTTTTCAATCCCTTTCGTTTCAGACGACGACCCTGATCGGTCTGCTGAAGACGGCCCGTCTCCTCAGGTTGGTCAGGGTGGCCAGGAAGCTCGATCGATACAGCGAATACGGGGCTGCTGTATTGCTGTTGCTGATGGCGACCTTCGCCCTCATAGCCCATTGGCTGGCCTGCATGTGGTACGCCATCGGGAAGGCCGAACGGCCCGTGGAGGACACCGGGGTACCCAGGATCGGTTGGCTGGACGACTTGGCCCAACAGACGAGGTGAGGTCGCCCGGCCGCCCTCCCGTTGAAATTTATGGCGGCTGTATTTGCAATGCCTGGGATATTGATTGTTTGCATTAGTTGGCAGAGTGAATTATGCATGGAGATCGTTTGGCAGGAGACTGTGTGACTGTGACGGTCATTGGTAATAGTCGTTGTTGGTGTTACTATTTCGTATTAAGTTATCAATGTGTATATCGTATTGTATTGCATTAGGTTATATATGGTTATATAGGTTATATATGATATTATGTTATATTATATTATCATTAAATCATATTGTTTGCAAATATTTATTTTTCCGTGCATCGGCTTTATTGTCGTCGACGTTATCATTATCTTCGGATTCATTCGCTCCCATCTTTCAGTTCCGTTCGTCGTCGCTAACGTAATAATATATAAATAATATTTCCTACCGCAAATTCTCATTTCCATTTGTTTTTCTTCGTTCCGGCAGTCAGCCGTACTTCAACGGCACCCAGGGAGGTCCGAGCATCAGATCCAAGTACATCACCGCTCTCTACTTCACCTTCAGCAGCCTAACCAGCGTCGGCTTCGGGAACGTCTCCCCGAACACCAACTCGGAAAAAGTGTTCTCCATCTGCGTCATGCTCATCGGATGTTAGGCGCCCTCCTCTGGACTGGATGAGTGGATGAGTGGATGAATGGATGGATGATTGAGTGGATGAATGGATGGTTGAGTGGATGAATGGATGGATGATTGAGTGGATGAATGGATGGTTGAGTGGATGGATGAATGGATGGATGGATGAGTATTTGGATGCAGCCTAATAACCGCAATGTCTAAATGTTTGTTTATCTGCTTATTTAAAGTCCACCTCACAACACAACTTGCAAATGAGCAAATTGCATGTTCAAACAACTAAGAGGGTGCTTCTAGGTAATAAAGGCAGCGATAAGTGATGAATTTTAATGAATAGTTATTCATCACCATCATCATCTCCCAGCCCTGATGTACGCCAGCATCTTTGGCAACGTCAGTGCCATCATCCAGAGGCTCTACAGCGGCACGGCCCGCTATCACACCCAGATGCAGAAGGTCAAGGAGTTCATCCGCTTCCACCAGATCCCCAACCCACTGAGGCAGAGGCTCGAGGAGTACTTCCAGCACGCCTGGTCGTACACCAACGGTATCGACATGAACGTGGTGAGCGACTCAAACGTATTCCTACATGTTTGACGAGACTTCGATAGTTTGCCGCTGTTGCTCGAGTGAATGTTCCACAAGAAGTGACTTTGTGTCGTCTGCTTTCAGGTGTTGAAGGGCTTTCCCGAATGTCTCCAGGCAGACATCTGCATCCATCTCAACCACAACCTCTTGGAAAACTGCCCTGCCTTCAAAGGTGATGTCGGTTGATGATGATTGCATTGGCGATATTATTCCTACGCCCAGATCGCGTCCGAAATCAAAATCACGGGCAAAGGTGTGTGGGTTACGATGGTGATGACGACAATGATTGATGGCGTGAATAGGTGCAAGTCCTGGGTGTCTGAGGGCCCTGTCGCTGAAGTTTAAGACGACCCACGTGCCCCCGGGCGATACCTTGGTTCACAGGGGAGACATGCTGGACGCCATATACTTTATATCCAGAGGTTCCATTGAGATTTCGAAGAATGACACCATAGTAGCCATCTTGGGTAAATCGACCTTTTTAATTAATTTCGATGCGACAACTTGTGTGGTTGCGATCGAATTCCTCTATAATAATATTAATGACATTGGCCTATCACTATCTTGTCATTGTATTATTATTATAATTATTATTATTATAATTAATTAATAATTAATATTATTATATTATATTATTATTATTATTATATTATAATTATTATATTATAATAAATATAGAATATAATAAAATATAATATAATATAATAAAAAATTATTATTATTATATTTATTATTGTTGTTATTATTATTCACCTCAACATAAAACACATCAAACTGACTCATTTTCAGGCAAAGACGATGTCTTCGGCGAAAATGTGTGCCGGCACGAGACCATGGGAAAGTCGAGCTGCAATGTCAGGGCGCTGACCTATTGCGACCTCCACAAGGTCATGAGGGACGACCTCTTGGATGTCCTTCAGATGTACCCTGAGTTTGCAAGGCAATTCGTTCTCAACCTTCAAATAACCTACGACCTCAGAGATGTAAGCTGTTGTGACCGGTGAACATGATGATGATGATGATGGTGGTGGTGGTGGTGATGATGATGGTGATGGTGGTGATGACGATGATCGTCCAATTATTAATTTACTATTCCGAGCAGAACGAACTGAGTAACCTGCGCTTAAAAGATCCAGAAGTAATAGCCAATCAAATTCCATTCCTCGAAAACAGGGTCACCAGGTCTTCCATCATCGAGCGGAGCATCAGTCACGGTAGGTTCCTCCGTCATTCGCAAAACAAGTTCGGTTGCATGTAATTAAACGTCCAGTGCTCTGAAAATTATTTCAGGACCAATCAGGAAATTTTAAGTCTGAATTAGATGTATTTATTGAATCGAACGGTTATTCGATTAGGCCATGCATGCGTTTCGTTCTATCGAGTTATGTCGACCTAAGCCGAGCGGGCGCCAATAAAAGAAGAGGTCGCGACCTCCCGACGTCTAGTGGATTACAATTTCATTCGTTCGTTCGTTCTTCATTTCGTTCCCGTTCCCTCCAGCCGTCGACATGTCCGCAGTGGTCGACAAGAAGGCCTTCGATCACGACGAGTCCATGGCGACGACCTTGACGACCACGACGACGCAGAGGTCCTCGTCCGAGACGGACGCCAAGAAACTGTGGATGAAAAAAGTGGGCAACTTTGACTCTGTTGACTCGTGTTGTAATCGAGCTGTTGACTCCAGAAGAGTCGACTTGTGTTTAATGTTTACTTGCTTTCGATGTCATGATGCTCTTTTTAAGTCATTGCTACTCCGGCCGTTCGTAGCATTTCAAAATGTGAGCTACATTCGAGATGCGACTTTCGTCGAATGTTTATTTGCAATATTATTAACGGTTTTCTGAACATGCTCGAGGTCGAGATTGAAGTTCGTGGGATTCTTTGCTATTATTGCAACACTCATGATTATTACTAATTACTATCATCATCATTGCCTGGTCTTACATCTTTCATTTGACTCCCCTTCTAGCAAGCCACCGTTCATTCGTCCACCGATCCGTCCCTGCTCCGGTCGACCGGACGCGTCCTCGGGGACGCGGTCGAGGGCGACTTTGGCGGGCACGGCAGAGACGAGGATGAGGAGGATGAAGACGACGACGACGATGGGCACGACGAACTGGAAAGGAGACTCGATCAGATATCTTCGTAAGTGTTTCAACTTGAATTTGCTTTCCCGTTGGAGTTGTTGTCCCCGCCCTTGTCGGTGGAGGGGCGGCGATGTCGGCGGGCAGTGATGAAGCCGTCCTGAGTGGGGCTGTCAGTGATGATGCAGCTAGGAGCGTCTGAAGTTATCCAAGTCTAGGTCGAGGCAAAGGTGTCCAGAACTCCGTGGCATAGGCTGTCCTGGATAAGTGCAGCCTTGTTTATGTCTGAGCACTCATTTAGTGGGCCGGACGGCCTGGTCTTCATTGCTACTGAGCTCGTTGCACCCTGGACCGAACTTGGTGTGGGTTCCAGATTTTGTGAGTGATTAGAATTTATCTCACCTCTCTGGCAACCTCGACACTTTCTCCTTTGGGACAGAAATGAAAAGAGCTCTTTTCGGGAGCACCGGACGATGGCCGTTAGCTGCGAGGACAAGTTATTAGGATAGGGACTTTATATAACTTTATAAAAAACAGTAACCATCATAGATGGTTATTAGCTTGCATTCACGGTTTGGTTGTTGTTGTTGTTGTTGTTTTAGTTAATTTCAACGTGTCGTAATACGGTAATCGTGATTACATAATTACTTGGACAGGCACATAGCCGTTCTGGAAGGCAAGATGAGGAGAGACATAGTGATGATCCTGAACATCATCAAGCAGAAGCAGGACCTATTCAAGCAATCTCCTCCCCTACCCAAGCCTCCCCAGTTCATTGACCTCTGACCCTCAACTATTTATAGATATCTGGTATTTCCGGCCATTTTATACTGCTTTCGGGTTTTTTTTTTTTTTTGTTGCATCGTCGACCTCACGATATCCTTCGAGAGGTCGTTGTAGGTTCCGTGCAAACATATCAGCGGGGGCAGGGCGCGCCCTTCGCCCCCGTTTGTTCGATGCTACCCTCGTCGCTCTGTGATTCCGACTTTATAAGTTACAAGTTAACCGACAAGTTATCGATTAACCTCCAAAGACCCGATCTCGTCGTCAGCTCTTCTAGCGATTTTCTTCCACAGGCTTCGATAGACATTGAGCGGACTCTTTTCGAATCTCCGGAGTTTCCAGCTTTTTTTGTCGGTCTGCGTTCCCTGTCTTCGTGCCTGCCGACGATCAGCTATGCGAGGTTCTGTAGTATTCGAGCCTGGATTATGCATACCTTGAATTATTTCTTGCTCCTTTAATTCCTGAGTATTTTTATGGATTCACCTTTTGTGCACATCGTGATCGACATTTTTTGACACTCTTTCGTGGTTTCTTTCGATTTTTTTTTTTTTCTTTCATCGTCGTTGTCGACTCCAGCCTCATTCCTCCTCCTTTTCCTCCTCCTCTTCCTCCTTTTCCTCTTCCTCCTCCTCCTCCACAAGTAGCGTTACATTCCGGCATGTCGTCGCATCTCTAGGAAAGTGCGTCTCATCCTTCCTTTTGGGTTTTGTATTTTTCGTGTGCAGTTTCTCGTCTCGACTTCGATGATCTTCTTCTTCTCGATCGCACGAGTCGCTGAAGTCGTCGAAGTTCCCTCTCACTTGTTTTCACTCTCTCTCTGCCAGTTCTGTGGAAGGTCTTTTTGTTCGACGCGAGTCGGATTATGATTTCTTTTTTTGTTAAATTCTTTTTTCTTTTTTTTTTTTTCTAACAAAGAAACTTTGATCTTTGGCTGTTTGTTGATATTGTTGGCTCATCAGTACATGCCTTATGGGTTGTTTCCTTCACTTTTTCAATTTTTTCGTAAATTTTCGGCACCACAGAAAACCTTCTACGATTATTGCACACAGTGTTCTGTTCGAAGTGGCTCTCTTGCAAGCTTCAATCGTCACTTCACCATTAGCTTGTCCTTGACCTCGTTGCATCTTGTTCCTCAATTCGGCTGAACACGATTTTTTTCCTTTGTCTGCTTAAAATCACACAATAAAGATTTAACCGGCGTTCCTCGTCTCGCCCAAGGTGCCATCGTTGGCGTAGTTGGTGTAGTTGGTTAGGGGGACCCTTTGGCGTGGTTGGTTGGGAGGACCCGTTGGCGTAAATCGGCTTGCTATGGTGTTTAAAAGTGTCTTGCCGTGTATTTATGCAAAGCGCTCTGCTAACCTTTGGTCGTGTTTGCCAAAGGGGGGCGTGTACGAATTCAAAATGTCTTCTTGCGACTGCGAGCTTCGCGTGTAACTAAGGCTGCAAATGTACGCAATTACAATGGATTTTGAGGCTTACGACACGAAAGAAGAAAAGTAGAAATTAAAAATCTGAATAATTTAAGAAGAGCCAACACAAACCGCCAGACCTCGCCAGGCTGTGTGAAAGGCGTCTATTCAATGAATCACCATCACAAAGGCGGTGCTCGTAAAATGTTTGTTTACATTTCTGATCCGACATTCGAACTCTAGATTTACTCAAAATATGGAGGCAGTACCAGCTGTACACCTGGATAACGTAGAGGGATGAGCAGAGCCTGCTTGTTTACATTCCATTTGACTGATGGATTCTTTCGGGGTTCGTCTTGTGTTACGTCATCGCAAACGTTTCAACAGGTTGATTGGTCCTTGAGTCGTGTGGCAGATTGTTAACCCCGATGGGGAGATAAACCGGTTATGTTATGTCAGTTATGTTTTCGCGTGTCTTTCAGAGCCAAGATGTTGATTTTTCCAAAGACGAGGTTGTCGAAGGGGCCGTATATCGGGTTAACTTGAGGAAAATAAGATATGATACGTCGTTCAAACAGGTGAGTTGACTTGGTCGACATTTTCCAGGCTTAGTAACTGACGTCTTTGACAGCTTGTGCCCTAATGTTGATGATCTTGTTCCCTCAAAAGTCAGAACATATTGGTGAATCAAAAGCGAGACTCCGCTGGAAATTGGAGGAGAGGAAGACGATCAAAATGGGAACATTGCCCAGGCTGGTGGAGGCTGTGTGCCTTCCGTCTGGAGAACTCGACACAGTTTTCCTCGACGTGCTTCTCACGACCTACCAATCATTCACGTCGAGCACGCTTCTCCTCAATGCAATTATTCAACGGTTTGTTGGCCTTCTTAATTCTTGAGTTGTTGAATTAGCTTTCGAGTTTGATTGATTCGATGTTTGAAATGTGTCTGATTTGAGCACGGCTGTCAGTCATTGCTGATACTGTTGCCACGACAGTGACATGAACTTCATCCATTGCCAGGTTTGAGAGGATTTCTGAGGACGGGATGAGTTCCCAGAAAGAAAACTGCAAGAGGTTTGTTGAGAGATTTCTCAAACAAATCTCAATCACTTTCATACAATCATTGTTTTGATAATTTATGCATTTTATTATCAATGTTGATTTATTGTTTGAAATATTTGCAACTAACATTAACATTGTTACAATGGCCAGGAGTATAAGGCATGCCCTCTTAACTTGGGTGGAGAACTTCGAGGTTGACTTCTATGATCCTCCTTCCTTCCCTGCACTCATCAATCTTCACTCTTTCGCATTCACTCACTTCCCTGGCACGGACCTCGGCACGAAGATCGACGAAAAGTTGAACCTGTTCATAAAGTCCGACAAGAATTTTGAGTCGAACTCAGGTGCTCTTTTTCTACTCCTTCAACGGCATTAGGCAAATTCATTAGGCATCTATCAGTCCTCAGTGCTTATTTTTGTTGTTGTTGTTGTTGAATTATGTTATGGTAGTATTTACTTTAAATTAGATGACAGTAAATTTTACACCAACAATGTTCGACTTATCTCTTAGTCTCTAACCTCGGCACGGAGTCCGTCTTGGACGTGATCAACGACATCGGATCCTCCAAGCAGCCGGTCTTAATTCCACCCCTCGACATCTTCATCATCCCCTCCTCGTACTTTGCAGAGCAGCTCACCTTCATCGACGCGGTCAGTTCGAAAGGCGTCAATTTGAGAGTCGGATTCGAGATTTCGAACGTCGACGCCAATCTTTACCTTTTCCAGAAACTGTTCTGCGACGTCGTCCCACGCCACTGCTTGGGGTCCGTCTGGTCTCGACGGAACGACAAGAAGCTGCCGGCCTCCTTGCGTCCCTGCTCGGTTCTGACGACCGTCGAGCAGTTCAACTCGGTGTCCTTCAGGGTGATCTCGACCATCCTCAAGTGGCCCTACGCCAGCCTTTCCTGCAGGGTGGCACTCATCGAAAAGTGGATCACCATTGCTCAGGTGATCATTGTCATTGTCACCACTGTGGTTCTTGCATCGATATCATCGTCATCACCATCATCATCATCATCGCCATCTTAGACCCTGACGTAGAAAAATATTTTATTTGTTTTTCAAATCAGGAGTGCAGACGACTGAAGAACTTCTCGAGTTTGAAGGCCATCCTTGCTGGGCTGCAGTCGAACTCTGTCTTCAGACTCAAGAAAGTCTGGAATGCTCTCTCTAAGTGAGGAGCGATGATGATGAAGATGTAGTGATGATGATGATGATGATGATGACGATGAAGATGTAGTGATGATGTTGGTTGTCATGGTGAAGGTGATGATTCCGATTTCAGGGAGAAGGCTGACACATTCAAAGAGTTAGCAGCAATATTTTCTGAGGACA
>MPNW01000721.1:144710-149710 GCA_011800805.1 Hirudo medicinalis | reverse complement strand
GAAAAAATTAATCGATGCAAAGCTTTTTTAAATATTTTTTAAAACGCAAGCCATTTAAATTGTTAAATGAATCAAGTAATTATGTGACACATTTAAAATGAAAACATTTGCATTCAAGATGGATGGTATAAAAATGTCACGTGAGCGAACGCCATTACGTGTTATGTTTAGCGTCGTTCGTCGCGCTTTTTCATGTTTGAATCTTCGACTTTCTTCAAATTTGACGTTGTACTCTGAATTGACCAAAGTTATTTTTAGCGTATCGTTCTGAATTCGAAATCCGTCGAAACTTATTTAGTCAACAAAATAAGACAGCCGCATAAGGTCAGGCCTCTTATGTCACTTTCTCTTTCAAGTAACAGAAGTCGGATTTCTCTGGAGGCTTTCTATTCGGATGCCGAAAACCTGAGTGCTTTCGAATTTGTTTTGCGTCGACGAGGAGGAGACGTCTTCTTGTTTGAATGACGCAAGCTTTTTGAAATCACGTTGGAATGGTAATGTTGCTTCGTAGCAGAACTAGTATTCATGGGACCCGCTGTGACCTTGGAAAAATCGAGCATCGGTGCAAAGAGGTACTTGCCACTCCCACAAGTCATGCCGAGATTGGCCCAGTCTGCGAGACGTCATTCTGGGAGCACCTCAGGCTACCAGACGGTTGAAGGGAACCTCAAGAAGCCCCATGTCATGAGGAATCTGAAGCGACAATGGAGTTCTGATTGTGTCCTAGGAAGGGGAGAGTTGGGCATTTCCCTTGAGGATGGATCAAGTTTCTTTGGAGATATTTCTGAAATCAGGCATTGCCCTTTGGTACTGCCTAAAGATATTTCTGGATGCACTTCAAAGCCACAAGTTTTGAGTTGCAAGGATGTTCAAAAGGAGGGCTTCAGGTCGTGTCGTGTGGAATGCTCGACTGCCTTTAAGTTGACTGAACAGGCAGAGGGCATTACAACATGCACTACTAATAAATTTCATCCGGAATCAAATATAAGCTCTCCCGTCTCTGAAGCCGGCCGAACGACAACCGGCACGACGGTAAGTCGTCGACATCAGTCCGGACGCTCGTCGCGGACATTTCGAGAAGACGAGTCCACGATGTCGGCTACCGTTCGACCGGTTGCGAGCAACTCGCCTTACACAGCTGGCAACACCATCCTGGATTTGGAAGCAAACAATAATAAGTTGATGCAGAGGGTCTCTGCCCTTATGAGGAGGGTGAAGCACTTGTACAAGAAGGGGATTCATCTTAACTTTGAAAAGTACCATCAGCAGTTGCAGATGGCACTCACAAGAGAAGGGGTTGGTACGATGTGGAGATTGTCATTGTTGAATGATCGCGATGATGATGATGATGAAGTCGATTATGATGTCTATGATATTGGTGATAATAAAGATTAAGGTATTCATGGTCTTCCTCTTTCAATCAAGATGACTCTCAAATCTCCAATGCAGCCTGCATCTCGACTTTCTGAAAAAATTGACTCTCGGTCGTCCGAATCGTCCTCCAGTCTGAATCTCTCGAGCATCAATCTCGAGGAATTGAAATCGATCGGCGAAGACAGTTTTTCCTCTCGCTCCTTCGACCGGAAGGACTCGTCCCTCCTCTGCCGAAACGTCCCGGACGTCGTCCGCAAGCTGGAGAAATCCTTCGACCCCGATGCCACCGAGGAAAGTTCCTCGGACAGGGAGTTGAACCCCGAAAGCCATCGGGAATGCGATCTCGGAAACGTCGACGCGAAGTAGGCGTTGAAGCTTTCACTGCCTTTAAGGCCCTTTGCAACAGTTTTACATGTGATTCCAGGAGTTTGCCAGAGCAGGACTGGATCGTAGATCGAGCGGGTTTGTCATCCAGGTGGAGGCGATTAGACCTGAAATTGAGGCTCGTCGACGAAGAAGCCCGGACTGCCGAGCTCGGGCTCAGGAAGTTGCGGAGGCACAAAACGAGGAAGAAGGGGGAGGTCGGACGGTGGTCGGTGAGGACTCGTCCGGACTCCCTGAAGCTCGTCTTCTCGCGTTCCACGGCGTCCAGGTGCGTGCCGTTCGACTGGAGCAAAAGGAGGAAAAGGATTTCCATGGACGGTCGTACTGCAGACTCCTCCGACCGGTGTGCCTCCCGTGGATGTCCATCGTCCCTGGCTCCAGACCAAAACGTCGACGAAGGTGAGCGTCGCATGATCCTCGTTATCTTTTTGATCCGACATGAGGCTTATCGCGATAGAATGATGACGGACGCTCGATGAGATGAGCGACCGTTCGAGTGCACGGATCTTTCAATTAAAATTCTTGTATCTATTAAATTCTTACATAAATATTCTTACGTCCGACTTCGACAGATCCTTACAAACTCTCGCAAGTCATCTGGAAAAGATGGAGGTCAGTAGCTCAGTTGAAATATTTAAACTTCTCATCGATCGATAATTCAACGATCCGTTCGAATCTCGTCGGCAGCTCCGCATCGGTCGACCGGGACGGACTCCCCCCTCGGGCATCGGGTGAGCGACATCGTGATTGATAAATAAATTCGACCGGCTCTTCGTTATGGGAGACCGTCGCTTATCGTCCAGCATAATTATCGCTTTTCGTGTACTTTGACTCTTCGTGTTTTGAAATTTGTTTCTAATGATTTCTACAGAATCGTCCGACCTGCCGAACCTCTCCTGCGATTACCCCACCTCGGATTTTGGCCCGGAAAACGTCTTCCACGAGTCGAGTGAGCGTTTATTTGCGAGACGAGCTGCACGACGTCTGATCTGGTGTGATGATAATGTGGCCCAGAGATATCGCCGTGATCTGTAATGACTTAATTGTCGTCTGTGCTGCCCGTAATTGCCTTGCATCGCGACATCCTTTCGTGGCTTTGCACGTCGGGGATGTTTTCGGCTCGGAGGGTTTCGGGTTGCGTCGTGTTTGCGACCCGACTCGACTGCCGGGAACTCCCTTTGGTAGGGGAGCCACAAAAAAAGCACCTCTGAGTCTACATAATATAATATGGTGCCGGTTCTCTATGTAATATGGTATCGATGTAATGTTTCACTCTCCGATCATTCGTTTCAGAATCAGTCGCTCGAGTTCAAAATCTCCTCGGCAGCAGGTCGAGGAGGGACGCCGCCAAATCCTCGACCACCAGGACCGGAAGCGAGACGGGCAGAAAGTCGGGCTACGACATCAACGACGTCATCCTGCTTCCTACCAACTCTTCTTCGACGAGACTCGACACGTTCGTCAGGAAGAAGGACATCGACGTGCCGACGTTAGATTTTCGTTGCACGTTTTGTTCCGCTCGACCGCTCGGACTTGCCCCGAACGTTCCAGACGTGTTTGATTTTGCTTCCCAGGTGGCGATACGTGGCCTGCAACCAACTGGACCAGGAAAGTGAGGTATGTTTCCCTAAGTTCGTTTGCAACCAATTCATTTGTAAGTAAGCACGTCACATGCATTTCAAAGTCGGAGGACACTTCCGACTCTGCTTACGTCCGAAGACATCTCGAGCCTGAAATCAGGGAAAGGAGGCACAGGGTCCCGGAATCCATCTCCAAGGGCAGGAGACGCGACCACTCCAAAGGTCCCTTCTCCAACCTGGCCGGACGGAGGAGAAATTTCAGGAGGCAGACCGTCCGTTCCTCGTTCGACTGCGACGTCTTCACGGAGGCGAGCAAGTTCGGACGCCCGGACTGCCACGGGGACGGCGGCTACGGCAAGAGGGAGCCGTCGGAAGCCTTCGAATGGAGCAGCATTTCGCACCATTCGGACGACACGTCCGTCTTCCACGTCGACGACAAGAGTCTCGACGGAGCTTCTTGGATTTCCGCGACCAACGCGTGCACTTCGAGCGATATTTCTGCAGATTCCGCCCTGCCGCGCGGCGAGCTCGTCGGCGGCGTCTACCGCGTGAAGTGGACCGCCTGCGGGGAAGGGGATCGACCCGAACGCTCGGGGACCAGCATCGATAGCTGCTCCACCGCCAGTGCTTGCAGCCCTCTGACCTCCGACCTTCAGCTGTGACGGCTTTTCTGTTAAGCCCTCGGCCTGTTAAAATTCGTTTTTGTTTTTCAACTGGTGCCACACTTCTCAGTTAAATTTCTCAAATGACCATCGCAGTCGCTGCTGACGCTACTTCGGTTTTCAGTTGCATTTGTTACAATCTCCTTTTATTTCCATCAAGGTCTAACGTGTCTGACGCGCGTGTCGGTTGCATAAACGATTAAATTGTTCGCTTTTACGGACTTTCGTCGGCAGATCAGATCAGATCTGGGATCGTGCCTTGACCCCGTGGTCGAAGCCCCGAGGAGCGCCCCCGGCGTCGAAGTTCTCGCGGTCGCACTCCGCGAGGCTGTCCGACGACCTTCCCCTACCCGGTGTTCTGTGAGGCTGATTGGGGTACACGTGGTTGTAGAATAGGTTCCTCCCCAAGATGGGCGGGTGCACGAAAGCAGGGTTGGTATTGGAGAGGACTTGCGGCAGTATTTCGTTGTGAAGGAGTTGAGGTTGGGTCAGGGACGCTGCTGCCTTCATGAAGTACGCGTAGAATGAAGGATCGGAGAGGCCGACCAGATACGGAGCCAGGGAGAACCTCTGCCGCTTGTCCTTCATCCGTCTGTTCTGAAACCAGATCTGAAATAAAGTCGGGTCTCCTCTTAGTAATGTCAACAGTTATCATCTGCTTGTTTGCTAAATTGCAAATTTCTAGGTGACTAGATTTCCAAGGGGGTCGTCGGGTGAGGTCGGGTACGGTTGAAATAAAGCCGACTGACTGGTGCCACTTGTCGAGTCAATTAATTAATTGTATTAAACCATCTGATCGTGCCCAGAACTGGTGATCTTTAAACAAACTTGACATAAGATGAAAGTAGAAATACCTTGATGGTGGATTCGGGGAGGTTGAGCGATGAAGCCAGTTCGCATCTCTTGGGCCTGGAGACGTAATTTTCCCTCAGAAATTCCTTTTCCAGGCGTGCCAGCTGTTCGCGAGAGAAGGCAGTTCTGTACCTCCTCATCTGGCTGT
>MPNW01000721.1:114710-139710 GCA_011800805.1 Hirudo medicinalis | reverse complement strand
CATGCCACTTTCTTATCTTCCTTCCGATCGGTCAAGCGCCAGGCAACACGGGTCAGGAGGTTATATGAAATCAATCCGCGAGACTTACTTAAATGTCGGATCATTGTTATCGACCGTTCATCTAAAGTGCCCTTAATAAATGTTCGTTTGGACTCCAGTGTGTGGATTATCATCGTTAGAATATTTTCAGATTTATTTTGTGGGCTGCTTGGGCGGATGATAGTCAATTTTTTCACGTTGTAAAGATTCGATGGAACACAAGAAAAAAATTATTCTAAATTTAAAAGTCGAAAAATTAAATTATGATTTAATATTTGATGTTTTTCCAAGTTACAAAGAATATTAATAAATTATTTGCAACAAACGAATGAACGGCTCCTTTGCGACCTGTTAAATTTATCAATTGTCTGTGACTGGGTAATTTTCTAGAAAATTCAAAATAAACTTTCAAGTCATAATATCAAATTTTTTTTTAAATACACTAAAGATATTTAAACAAATTGATCCAATATCATGTTTTTTTGTGTTCAAAAAGCTTTTTTTTAAATTAGTAATTAAATTTAACAATAAATAAATTAAATGAAGTTAAATTAAATTTTAATAGATAATTATTTTATTTGAAATATTACACAAACTTAATAAAATAACTTTTCAACGTAAATAAACACGTGAATATCAAATTTAGTGCCGGGTTGGCGAACAGAGGCCCCTCTGCAAAAATCCAAAATATTTTTATAGTTTTAATGACACGATGAATTCTAGAAAAGCAATCACAATTTTATTCACCAAAGTGTGCAGACGGAATTTTTCCAAGCTTCACTCAGGCGGAAATGGTGCACTTAACAGCAGCAAGTCCCACGTTAATGTGAATCATGCTTTGAATAAAAAGCTACGAGTTTCTTTAATAGGCTCTGGGAATTGGTAAAAATTGTGTTAAATCTGGAATATTAGCGACTAGCACAAAATTTGAATAACCAGGTAGAATTAATTTTTGAAACTGCTTATGATCAATTTTTTAGGGGAATGGTCATTGCAAAAATAGTGGGAAATAACATACTAGAGAAAACTGACCAGTATGAGAGCAACTTGAAGATGTATGTGAAAAAGGAGGTTGTTGGGGGCATGGATTTGGCAGAAATGATCAACACTGAGAGAATAAATAGAAAATACATGCCACACTGCTCCATCCCCAGCAATGTGGTAGGCACACAAGCACTGGCATGCTTTGTTGTTTTTTTACTAGAATCTTCTAATTTGATCTAAATCCTTTTCGAGATTGCTTCATCTTGTCTCGACGATGTTGTGGAGGAGGCAGACGTGTTGATATTTGTCGTTCCACACGAATTCATGGGAGACATCTGCAGTCGGATGTCTGGAAAGGTCGAGTCGAACGCAGTTGCAATATCCCTGTGCAAGGTAGGATTACCAATTTTCATGATGCTACAAAAACAAATTAACTTGATGTTACAAAAACAAATTAACTTGATGTTGCAAATCATGATTTTATTTGTCTCCTCATCAGGGGCTCGACGTGAGCCAAGGCAGGTTGGACTTCGTGTCGAACATCGTCAGAAGAACCCTCAAAATCAAATGTGCAGTCCTTATGGGTGCAAATATCGCCAGCGAGGTCGCCATGGAGAAGTATGCCGAGGCCACGATCGGTAGTTTGGACAAAGTGTTCTTTAAAGAATGTTTTTTTAAGGATAGAATCCCTTCGATGTCCTTCGTAAATGCCACACCTGATCAAAACGCCATTCGCATGTTTTCCATTCACTCAAACTCCTTCTGTAGACAGCTTAAGTCTCCAAAAACTGTACCAATATGTGCTGGTCGTCATCCTGTTGCCATGAGTCTTGGCCTTTGTTATCTGTGTCTCAAGGACAACTTGCTTTGGTGGTTTTGCCTCATTTTGTGATTATTCAACTGAAATCATGTTTAAAGTAACATCATCATCGGCAATAATAATAATAATTATAATGATAAATCCATTCCAGGCTGCAAAGATGCGGAAGCAGGCAGACTGTTTAAGGACCTCTTCCAGACTCCTTACTTCAGAATAGCTCTTGTCGAGGACCAGTACACTGTCGAATTGTGCGGAGCTTTGAAGGTTTTCTCCTGTTATTATTATGAATATGATTGTTATTATTTTTTCCTGTTATTATTATGAATATGATTATTGTTATTATTATTATTATTGTTGTTGTTTTTTTTATTAATATTAGTATTATTATTATTATTATATATCGTAGCCTCTGTTATTGTCGACGTAATTACTAGTCTGATAAACGATTCATCCGTTATCATGGTGCCATTTTGAAAACCTCGACTTGTTCTGCCACCTGGCGATCTCTTTCCAAATTTGAATGTTTCCTAGAACATAGTGGCCCTGGGGGCAGGTTTCGCCGATGGCCTGATGTGCGGCCATAACACCAAGGCCGCCGTGGTGAGACTCGGACTGATGGAAATGATTTCATTTTCCAAGAGGTTTTTATCAGGTGAGTGCTTTGTTTGGCATTTGATGCTTTGTTGGTATTGTTGGTATTGTATCATTTGTCTCAAGAAACACATACATGACACACGTGTCTTTGCTCCTTTAGTTACTGTCAACATAATTAAATGTAAAACGAAAAATGTAAATGTAATTCATTTATATAGCGCCATATGCATAGCATCAGAGGCGCTTTTTGTTAACCATTTATGTAGCGCTCCTTCCCATGGGCGCTTGCGGCAGTGCAGGTTGGGTTTCGAACACGACACATTACGACTGCTGTTGCCATTACCGTCGCATGCGGGAACGTAACCCGTTCGGCCAACCTGCACGCAAAATAAATATCTCATAATAATAATAATTATTATTATTAATAAAATAAATATAATATATATAATATGATTATAAATATAAATTATAATTTATAAAATATTATAATAATAGAATACATATTAATAATAATAATAAAATATATATTAATAATAATAATTATTATAATAACATATTAAAATTATCGAATCGATTATGATTTGTTCCAACAGATGTCAGAGTGGAAACGTTCTTCGAGAGCTGTGGCGTTGCTGACCTCGTGACCACGTGCTACAGCGGCAGGAACAGAAAGGTCGGAGAAGCCTATGCCATCGATCCAAAGATCGTAAGAATTTGTCGCCATGTTAAGTTTTCGTGATTGATAATGAATGATTACAATACTGCTACCACTACTACTACTACCACTACTACTACTACTACTACTACTACTACTACTACTACTACTACTACTACTACTACTACTACTACTACTACTACTACTACTACTACTACTACTACTACTACTACTACTACTACTACTACTACTACTACTACTACTACTACTACTACTACTACTACTACTACTACTACTACTACTGCTGCTACTGCTACTACTACTACTACTACTACTACTGCTGCTGCTACTACTACTACTACTAATAATAATAATAACAACAATAATAATAATTACGAATAATGTTATTTTTCTCATCAGTACTTTATGTTAAATGATTAAGTCAATAGAAGAACTTGAAAGGACGCTGCTCTGCGGGCAGAAGCTTCAGGGAGCGTCCACGGCCGCCGAGGTGAACACCATACTGAGGAGGGCGAACGAGGAGCACAAGTGGGAGTCCAGTCGATTGATTTTTATTCAATCATTAATTTATTTGGTAAAATGTAAAAATAACGAGGTAATTATAAACATTACAAATAGATGATCGGGTTGCAATGTAATGTTGCAATACGTTGTGTAATGTGTTGCAATGCGTTGTGTAGTGTTGCAATACGTTGTGTAATGTTGCAACGTGTTGTGTATTATGTTGAATTTCTCAGAAGACTTGGAATTCCCCAATGTTTGTCCAGGTTTCCGTTGTTGACAGCAGTCCACAAAATCTGCTCGGGGGAGGAGAAGCCGACCTTCATCCTACAGTGCCTCAAGGACCACCCCGAACACCTCGACGATGCTTGAAGCGTCATTCCTTTAGGAGCTAATTAATATTCATGTACTAGTAGTATTTTATTAATGTCCTCAGTATAACGTGAATAGGACATAATTAATATTCATGGTTCAGTAATACTCACGTTAATACTCACGTAACTTAAGGGTCCAACGATGTTAAAGAATTTTATTTTTTAATTATTCATCGCTTAACAAGTTCAAGGGTCAACGAATTATTAACAAATCAGAGACTGGATTCAATGAAATAGATTGGCAAACTGTCGGAAATAGTCTCGTCATTGTGATTGTTGCAAAACAAAGATTTTTGTACGTCAAGTGTCTCAGCTTGGAACGCTATTTCAATTTTCGGGGTTCAAAACTGCGCTCGACCTTCTCGAAATTAATTGAGAACTGTTTCGATCCTCTGCCACATAAGTCGAGTGGTTGGGATCTCGTGGTTCAACATTGGAAACAATCAGAGGGTGGGTCGGACCATCCGGTGGGTAAATACTTCAAATGGCTTCCCAATGTCCGATTCAAGAAATCTGTCATTTATTTACAAGGGTTGGAGATCTTCAGAAGATCATTTGTTGAACTGATCGAAGTAGCAGGAGCTGCCAAAGTTACGAAGATAGTATCCTTGTTGTTGCTGGTGATGGTAGTAGTACTCCGGAGAAATGGACTGGCTGAATGGTTCATAGGGAGCTCTCGGAAGTTGCTGGAAGCCCCAGCCGGAAGGGCTGGGATTATCGGCATACGGGGGTTGCTGGCTGTCGTAGGAAGATTCGTACATCGGCCTAGGGTACCCCGGCCAAAAGGGCTGTTGTATCGACGAGGGATACAGTCGAAAGGGTGGAGCCAAAGTCTGCGCGTCGTTGCTTTCTGTCGGGGTTGACCTTTCTTCTTTCACCTCCTGTAACCCTTCCGGGGGGTCAGACATTTGAGTCCTGAATTCGTTTATGCTTGGGATTGCTTCGGTTTTGAGAGGTGAGAGGGATTCACACCTGTCTAGTTTCGGATCGGATTGGTTCAGATCCATGCTCTGGATTGAAAATATTTGCATGTTTGAATGATCTTTTGTGATACAAAATACAGGCGGTCGGAGAATGATTATTAATCAGGTTGATGAATCATCTCTTGAATATGTTTGTAGTCCTTTTCAAACATAATATAATAATAATAATAATAACAATAATAATAAATTAATAATTACTAACTTGTGGTAATCGCATAAATGATGTACATGGTAACAATGTAAATTTACACAAACGAAAATCATTATTTAATAATAAATTAAATTAAATAACTTAAATTTGAAAATTATTATTTAATAATAAGTTAAATTAAATAGTTTATTGCATTGCAGTTCATTTAATATCCGATGAAGAAAGGAGACCGTAAACAGGCCATAAAATTACATCCAATAGCCAAATTGAACAATGAAACTCCTCTCAATTTCTGGATTTGGGCGAACAAAAACAAAGACTAACTTTGGCAGAGGCTTCCGAGCACTTGACTGGAGACACGGAACGATCCCGAGAGTCGTCATCGTCCTTCTCGTGCGGAGAGGACGACGTCACGGCCATGACGCCGTCATCGGCCCTCGATTGGTCGTTCGACTCTTGAGATGCACTGTTGCCGTTGTTGTTGTTGCTGCTGGAATCTTCGGAGATGTTCTGCTTCGTTTTGTCCTTTTTGTACTTCATCCGACGATTCTGGAACCAGATTTTGACCTGGGAGAGGAGTTTGGAACTTTATGAATGTGCTAAGAGATGGATCTATGCATTTATTTGTATTATTACAAAGTATTTATACCTAATAGATAGATATTAATGTGGATATCAATATAGTTATAGATAGATATTAATATGGATATTAATACAGTTATAGATAGATATTAATATGGATATTAATATAGTAATAGATAGATACTAATATGGATATTAATACAGTTATAGATAGATATTAATAGTTATAGATAGATATTAATACAGTTATAGATATTAATATAGTAATAGATAGATATTAATGTGGATATCAATATAGTTATAGATAGATATTAATATGGATATTAATACAGTTATAGATAGATATTAATATAGATAGACAGACAGATGGAAAAAGTCTTTCAATAAATTGATTGATTTGGGCTTACAGAGATGGATTAGGATTGCATCAATTTATACCTTAATAATTAATAATTACATTCCTTTGTAGAAAATAAATGTAACTTATCCATACATTAATAATGGCAATAGCTAAATAGTTGCATACTTCGTCACGAAAATAATCAAACATAATAAAAGCTCTATTTTGCCCCCAATTAAAGTCTTTTAAATTTCTTTTATACAATTTCTTCATAAATAATACACGGATTTTTTCCTTTTTCACAGGGTTAGGGTTAGGGATCTAACACAATCTGACCTGCTTCTCCGTGAGGTTGAGCGAATTTGCCAGCTCAATTCGACGGGGCCTGCTGAGGTATCTGTTAAAGTGGAACTCCTTTTCCAGTTCGACCAGCTGGGCGCTGTTGAAAGCCGTCCTCGGTCTCTTGCTGGCAGTGGCTGAAGATGAATTAGGGGTGCTGTGCTGGTAACCGACAGGACTGGAGTGTTTCAAGTAGCCTTCGCCCTGCTGGTGAAGAAAGGCGTTATCGGGATGGGCAAAACCGCAGTCTCCGGCCATGAGGGAATCTGAAAATAGCAGTTTTTCCACCGGTGAAGTTTCGGCGAAGCACGTGATTTTCTAGAGTCCAAGGACGCACGTCGACGGTCCTTCCTTTTGTCTGACTTTAATATCTTTTCAATGACCGCTCGCCTTGGTACAATTCAATTGCCCATTCAAAACTCTGCTCATGAATGCAATCCGTTTAAAAGCGCCCATTTAAATCGCATTCATGTCATTTCTGACACATTCTCAAATAATTTCCTTTTCATAACAAACGAAGACGGATTCTACCTTTGTTGTTCTTCAGTCCCGGGGAGTAGCAGGCCGATAGGGATCCCCCATCCTTCCAGAACTGTTGATCGAGAGGTGCCCCGTAGATGCCGTATTCGTTGGAGTGGACGTGAACAGACTGGAAAGGAGAAATGTTAGTGCCGTGGTGGCTCGGAGGGGCATGGACCACAGGATTTCCGTGGAGCATTCCATGGTATTGGGGTGGAAGGGCCATGTTGTGGGCCTGCGGAAACATCGGCATGGGGTAGCTGCTGTTGCTCTCTTCCATCAAATCAGAGACATCCAAGTCTTCGCTTTCAGAATATCCGCTCATTTTGTTTCAAATATAACGGCACGAATTCGATCGATGAAGTACGTCCGACAATGTTTATCCGCTCCGAATATCCGGTCGAATATCAGGAGTAATTATGACAACAAATATTAATCATCAATTAGTTGTGTTTACAGCTAAAAAATTCATGAAATTTCGAACAAAAACAACATCAGATCTTCTCAAAGTCTCAAAGTCAAATAGTTTCACTCTGTTAAGGATGAATATCTATTTGGGTCATGTCAGCGTTGACCACTTCTCGGCCTGGCATAGTTTTTCGCTTTCTGATTGGCCGTAGGCGGGACTCGAGTCCGTCCGTCATTCTAAAGTCTTGTTCTGATTGGACGAATGGCTCGGTTCTTAATATAGCATTTCGACTTTTTGAACATCCGCTGAAGATACTAAATTTGTATGAAACGATTTTACGATGATTCTTTTATCTCAAATTATGAAATTCATTTCATTCAATCCATCCAATGTATTGTATTGTATTGTATTGTTTACGTGAATTAATAACTCGAAATGCTACACAAGTTCAAACCGATGGATTGTCTCGTAATAATTAAAAATAATCGAAACAATGAAAACTCAACAGAAAATTCTCCGATAATTTAATTTCCTTTTGAGACCACCCCTCTCTGATATCGGATTCCTGAAGACTCGAAAAACCAAGTCTTCTGAGATAGTTGCTCACACTTCGCTACCAATGGTCTGCAATAAATCAAGTTATTCGGAGAGAGAGCTTTCAATGGAGGCTCTTATCTGGTCTGCATATCAAAGGGTCTTCTACTAGGTGTGATGTCAGATGCTTCTTTTGTGCTCATTCAATTGTGGCCATCGCGTCCGTGAGCAACCAAGTACGTGTGCGTGCATGCGTGAATGAATGCATGTGTGAGGAGCTCTTATCTCCGTCTTGTAAATGCGAGTGCCAGAGGGAGGTCGGGATGGTTGTATCCCATCGGCCCGGAGTGTTGCAGCTGGAAAAGTTCGAGACACAGCACAACGTCGTGTCAAACAAACGCATCTCAGTACCTGCTGATCTCATCAGCACAGACGCACAAGAGCACAAGCTCAGACAGAAGAATGTGATGATGTATTTATTGCTCTCGGCCATCTTCACACGTCCGCTCGTTAGCGCTACTCCGAGCCTTCGATTCTGATTCAGATTTCTAAAGACCCACCCATTCACTCATCTGCCAATCTACCCACCCAACCACTCGAGCAGACAAATTCTAAAGCCCAAACTCATTCCTCCATTCCTCTGGAAATCTACTCAAACCAACCCACTCCTGCCAGCCAAGAACTCACAACCAACACGACGACAATACAATATCTTCCTGTTCTCGCCACAATAAAACTGTCACAAACCAACAAAGCAGCCAACCGAGGGTTAAAAAGATTCAAACGCACGGACACCTTTCCGGCCATCGTCTCGCATTAGCATACTTCCAAGATGCTACCAGTCCTTTAGAGCCGGAGGAGAAGACCCAAGCCCCCCAAGGGACCGCTTCGGCTCCTTAATGTTCGCCTTGGGATTACATAAACACAATCTTGACAAGATAGCAGGCGCTATCGACAAGTGCGGGTTCTAGCAAGTGTTGTTGCGCAACTGAGTTTTTCCAAGGATATCGATCGCCACCCGACTGGTAAGCAACGCCCCACTCTTTTGGGTAGCCTTCGAGCGGGTGGGGAGCGGCCATCGCCCCGTTGGGGAGTCTAATGAGCGAGTGGAAAGCCCACGTCCGCACAAGATCACACGAGCACGACCGGCGGAGGAGTCGGCTCAGGCTTGCAATTAAGATATCTGGGCAGAAATTTCTCTCAACAAGGTAAACAAGTGGCGTGAGTGATTTATTCATTCAACATTCCCTCCATCCATCCGTCCATCCGTGCATTTCTCATCTACCTGTCCACGAACCAATATATCTACTCACCAATGCTTTCAACTACCTGATCATTACTTCATCCATCCATACCTCCACCTGGTTATTCATTCGCTCATTCATTCAATCATTCATCAATCCATCCAACAAACGGAAAGAGGCACTGGAAATACTGACTGGATTTGATTCCCGCTGAACGAAGGAGCGAGTGGAAAAGGAAGCAACAGAAAAGGACATGCTGAATTCTCTACAGAGGCAAGATATAGCAATACATGGCAATATATAGCAAGACATTGACAACAGTTAAATGCAAATTGGTTACAAGTAAGCCCTGTTTCAATCAAGGTCCATCCTGTCTGTGGATTGTGGAGGAGGAGGCGGAGGCGGAGGGGGCTTAGGGAGAGCCAGAGGGGGCTTTGGAAAGCCCGAGAGCCTCTTTGGGGGCAAGACTGGAGGACCCACGGGAGGAAGGGGCGTTGAACACTTGTCGGGTGACGACCTTTCTGGGCGAACCTCCGATTCTTTGGCTTTCTCTTCGAATAATTTTGCCTGCCTGGAATTCAAGGTGCTCTGTGGAAATAATTAATGACAAACATTGTAATAATAATAATAATAATAATAATAATAACTGCCAATCAAAATGGAAAACGTTGTCGATAAATTAACAAATTATGATAATCACCTTGCCACACTGGTCGGAGGCGGGCCTGTCGAAGAACACGGAATCCTCGCGAATCACGAGCCCTGCCGATGAGAACGAGTACTTGAGTACTTGAGTACATGATCGCAATGCATTGTTAAGCTTAATATCGTAATTAAAATCATTATATCATTAATTGTAATATCTTTGTTAATAACATGTACGCAAGTCATGCTGTAAAATGTCCGAATTGCACTTTATCCGAGCGGCACCCCACTTCGAGAAGTCGGACGTCACCAACGACATGCCGTCGCATTGCGACTCGACACGAGCTCAAACCCCGACGAGGGCTTGGAGGGCACCTGCAAACCCCCACTCACTCGACAGCAACAGCATGCAACACAATTACCAGCAGCAGCATTTCAAACAGCAACAACAACAACAACAACGACAACAACGACAGCAACAACAACAGCATCAACGACAGCGACAACTTTGAAACGCGGAAACAAACTTTTGTTGGAATCCGACCGAAGGAGCGTGGGCGTGGACGAGTTCTTCTTGTTCGACTTGAAGTTGAGCAAAGCAGAAGCCCTGGAGGTCACCTGCAGGTCAAAGGTGAGGTCATTGGGAGGCTAGAGAGGGTCGAGGACTCTAGCATGCAACTAAACAAAGGAAAGGGAAAGTGCTTTACGTCGTTCTTGGGCCGGGCGACGTTCGGGGGCTCGTCCGTGTACCATCTCGAGGTGGTCTGACCCTTCTGCTCCGTGGAAAAAGATGAAACCGACGTTGGAAAGGAGAACAAACATGCACGCACGCACGGACGAACATTCCCGCGAGCCATGCCGAGGTTTAAAACGAGAGCGCCAAAAAGAGCGCCTTCGATCATCGCAGAACTCGCTCGCTTACTTGCTTGAAGAGGCTCTGCTCGACGGGGGTCGGCTCGGATCCGTTGAACGAACCCGAGTTCCTGTTGGCGGTCGCGAGGCTCAGGCCGGACCTTAAATTCGAACGGACGAAGATGAAGATGACGATGAAGACGAGCAGATGAAATGAGGTTCTCAAAACGGTCGAATGAACTCACAAGGAGGAGGAACTGCTCCTGGCCGACTGCGAAGTGCTCGGAAGAACTTCTGCCGACTGGAAACATCGTTATCATCACCACCAAATCATCATCATCATCACCACCACCACCCCACCACATCATCATCATCATCACTACCATATCATCGTCGTCGTCATCATAATCATCATCATCATCATCATCATCACCATCATCGTCGTCGTCATCATAATCATCATCATCACCATCATCATCATCAGCACCATATCATCATCATCATCATCACCATACCAAGATCGCATATTATCGTAATTATAAATTGCAATGCCAATTACCAATAAAGCGTGCGAATAAAATTTGATCGTCCAGTAACCACGGCGACGACAAACGACGACCACAATGAAAGGTGCTCACGTTTCTGAAGACCTCTCCCTTCATGTCGTGGAAGAGTTCCTGGAGTCGGTTGTGGAGGGGCAGGACCTCGGGCGGTGCCAGTTTGCCGTGGATGGTGAGGGCGTAGTCGAGGATCTGGACCTGCGATCGAATGATCGACTTAATAATCAACTTGACCAATTAAGAGATCGATTTTTTTCATTCCAAAGTCGTTCTCGAATTGGGATTCTGGGCAGAAATCCGAGGCGTTCGATTACCTGAAACTCGAGCAACTCTTGCAACTGGACGATCTGGCTGCCGTACTGCGGATACTTGGCCAGGAACTCTTCTGCTAAAAACACCTGGAACGACCAAGATCATGTGCCTTATTTAAAAAACCCAGGTCCGCCTTGACGACCCTCTTCGAGTAAATCAATCGCTTCAACCGATCAACCATTTCTGGTCAATCAGTCATTCGTCATGTAAATCTTGTATTATTCCCTTTTATTAGTTTCTGACGTATTTATCATCGCCCCCTTTTGTACGACCTACGACCTTAGATGAAAAAAGGTCAATCCCTGCAATCCCTACTGGCAACCCCGTCACCCACGCTCCACACCCCGGCAGACCTGCTGGTACTTCTTCACGCCCCCCTGGACAGCGGCATCGATGACTCCCTGCAGCCTCATGGTCAGCGGGTTCAAGTTGATGTCCTCGTTTGACGAGTACTCGATGACCAGGGCCTGGAGTTCAGAGTTCATCTTCTGCATGGTATCTATGGCAACCTCCACGGGGCAGAGGTGGAGTTTGGAGACGGACTGCACCTGGGTCCACCGGAGGATGCCGGGTAGCCTGCAGCCCGTCTTGAGGTTGGACCTCTCGATGTGGAGGGTCTGGTCGGAGGATCGTAATTTAGTTGACGTTAAAAAAAAAATTTGTCATGTGATTTCATAAAGTTCATTTTTATTTCACGTTCATTGTATGTTTTATTGCTCAAACAAAAGGAATTGATATTTTAAAAACAACAATCCCCCTCCCAATAAGATGAAACCGCTGCTTCCCATCAATCAATCAACCAACCAATCAATCAATCAACCAATCAATCAGTCGATCAATCAACCAACCAATCAATCAATCAATCAATCAATCGGTCGATGCACGAACCATGAATTCGTTGTTCTGGTCGACTTCTCCCTTGTGGTAAGGCCGGTCGAGGATGAACAGCTCGACGTTGTTGAACTTGTAGAAGGATCGAACTGCCTCAGAGACGTTCGAAGGCAGGAACTTGCTCGAGATCTCTGGGACCGGCCTGACGCCGTTGATCTGGATGTCTGATCGATTGAGGAGTTCGGATGAGACTCAGCAATTCCGTCCGGCAATTTGGAACAATATTTGACAAACTTTCGACGAAAGGATTTATCGACGAGAGTAAAAATCAAAGGTAAACGAAAGGAAGGAAACACGGATGACATGCATCCTCCAAGGAGGAGGATGTTTTATCAAAAGAAATAGCAGAGCTAATAAATAAATAATAATAATAATAGTAGTAATAATAATAATAATAATGATAATAATAACAACAACAATAATAATAATAATAATAATAATAATAATAATGGCAACAACAACAACAATAATAATAATATTAACAACAATAATAAGGATAATAATAATAAAAAATTTGGAAGGTTAACGTTCAAACGTCTCCACAGTCACCACTCACACATGCCGTCGTCCAGGTACAAGTCGTCGCTGGGGGCGACGTTGACGAGCAGGTTGGTCGAGCCCGGGAACAGGGAGGACATGCGGTTCTGGAACGAGGACAACTTCTCGCACTCGTTGCCCCTGTAGACGAACTCCTTGTTCTGCGTGGCAGAAATCAGTTTTTGATCGTTAAGTAAGCAAGTGAGTTCATTTATATAGCGCCATAAGCGTGAGGAGCGCTTACACCATTTATATAGCGCCGGCTTTTCGGCGGTGCAAGCTGGGTTTCGAACACGACACGTAACGACTGTTGCTTTTTTTTACCGTCGATCGCAGGAACGCTACCCTCTGAGCTAACTTGCAACGTTAGTGCTCAGTAAACATGTCAATTGAGTTGTAACACGCAAATGACATGAATCACATCCAATGCTGAACTATTTATCAGACGAGGGAAAATAATTAAAGAGTAATAATTGCAACCAAACATTGGATGATTTGCAGCGAAACAAACAAACAAACAAACAAACAAACAAACCCACCCTCAGAAACAACGGGAATCCTCTCCCGAAGAATGCCACTCGGAAGTAGGAAGGCTGGAGACGATGGGAGTGGAGGATCTTCTCGTAGAACTCCGACTGGGTTTGCTGGCGACCAATCGACACGCTCGGTGAAAACACGTAAACACGTCGACAATGTTTGAGCAATACAACAACAACAACAGCAACAACAACAACAACAACAACAACAACAACAACAGCAACAACAACGACGACAACAACAACAACAACAACAACGACGACAACGACAACAACGACGGACAATTTGGCGCTCGATTGAAAGGGGAACCAACCAGGATGCGACTGAGCTTGTCGTACTTGATCCTCTCCTTGTACACCACTGCCAGTTCCTCACAGAGAGGAAGGCCATACTCCCAACACTGCAATGGATTTCAAACCATCATCATTGTCGTCGTCGTCGTCATCATCAGATGATGATCCGAGTACATTGATCTAATTTTATTAATCCATAAACTAAAAACACCATGACATTATCACTATTATTATTATTATTATTATTATTAAAATCATCATCATCATCATCATCATCATCATCATCATCACTCATGAGTCAACCTTTCCCTTGTCGAACTCGTTGATAATGTGGAAGTACAGCTCCTCTTTCCTGTTCCACTGGAACTGCGAGGGATGCGATTGGCCGGAAGGCATCAAGTCGTTCGACCAATCGAGGAGCTCGGCATGGAGGAGGAGACTGAAGGCAGCCTCGACGTGATTGGAGCAGGCAAGGTGAAGGTCATGGAGCTTGTAGATGTAGCGGACGTACATTTCTCTGCGATTGATCTCGTCCTTGTAGAAGTTCTGGTGTCATTTGCGAACGGTTCACTCACATTATGAAGCCCTTCATGATGACATCATCATCATCATCACCTCAGCAACTACCACCACTATCACCACCACCACCGCAACTGGCATGGTATTACTACTATCATGATCACCACAACTACTATCATCATCATCAAACATTGTTACTCACAAGGAGGTTGACAGTGCAGATCATCTTTATCTCCATGTTCTCCTCGTTCTCCAACATGGCCCTGCAACACAATTCGCTGATTCTCCTTGCGATTCGAATTCAAAACTTAGAGGTTCGTCAGAAGCATTCATTCACTAATTCATGCACCGCATGCATTCACTCACTTTACAATTCGCAACTCTTCGTCATCCCCGCCAACATCATCGCCATAACCATCGTAATCATCATCATCATCAATCATCATCATCATCACCATCATCATCATCATCACCATCATCATCATCATCTCTGACCTGTAGTCGAGGAGTCTCTCGAGAAGCTCTCCGACCGAGCGAATGAAATTTCCTCCGTTTTCCTTCCAGTCTTCCGTCACTTCCTTCAACTTCTCCATCATTCTGAGGAGAAGCAGACGACGAACGTCACTTAGAACGACGGAAGACGCGACGGGCGTTCACGAACACGAATCGACTGATTATCGACGACAACGACGTATTCACAATTAAAGAGAGAGATTGACAATTAATTATTTGCTTAAAAAAAAAACCAATTATTTACATAAAAAACATGACAGCAGGTTTTGAAGGTGTCTTCAAACAATAAAAGATTAGTTTCAACTTCTTCAACAGATGGCACTCGGGGATTTAGGTTAAAAAGCTTCGAGCAACAACACCAGGATTGTTGGGAAATCCGACAACCACAGAAAGCTTGCCAGCGGTTACCAACACCACTTGTTAGTACAACAACAACAACAACAACAACAACAACAACAACAACAACTACTACTACAACAACAAAACAAACAACAACAACAACAACAACAACAACAACAACAACAACAACTACTACTACTACTACTACTACAACTACAATTATAGACAAAAACAACAACACCAACAACAACAACACAAGCATCTCCATCACAGCAAGGAAGACTCACATCAATGAAAAATAGTCTCTAAAAATGCAAAAAAGAGTTTTGAAGTTAATTTGAATTGAAATTCATAAATTAAATTCGTGGAATTAATTCGAATAACAATCGAATGCTGAATTAAATGTGAGTTTGAAGACATTTTGAATGGAAATTTTAACTTGGAAACAACAACAACAACGACGACAACAACGACGACGACGACAACATCAACAAGAACAAGAATCTCACATGGACTCAAAGAGCTGCTGGTAGCTGCTGTCGCCTTTGTGTTCGTTCAGGAATGCGTCGAGCTTGTTGAACAATTCATCTTCGACCTGAACAATGCATAATTCACAATTCGCATGACTCGATTGATGCAATTCAGGCCGTCCGTTCACAACTCTTGACCACGTGTGTCACGACAAACTTCCAGTTGCTCCATCAACAACAACAACAACAACAACAACAACGGAACAAAATAAAGGCGACAAACCAAATTCCGTCCCAAACACTCACGCTTTGAAAGTTCCCAAAATGCTGCTGCTGGCACTCCATCATCCCGAAAAAGATGGGGAGCACCGTTGCCCGGAGTTCGGCCTCCCCGATGAGGGACACCTGGAGGAAGGGGCCGATCATCCTCGGAATGAAGTGGATCTTGTTGTCGCCTGACGACGTCGCGCGACACATTCGAAAATAAAATCGTGATGATGCAACGCATGAGTATAATAATTAACATATAATCAGCATATAATTAACATATAATCAGCATATAATTAACATATTAACCAAGGTTGTTCCACATAGAGGACAGCTGATAAGCCAGAGTAATTCTCATGTCTCCATAGCTAAAGAACAAACAAAAATAAACTGTAACCACAGGGTTCAAAGTTCAGAGTTCAAGCAGAAGTGCTACCGACGTGGACTTGATCTTTTGTGCCTTGGCAGCGGAGAAGTCCTCCAGCTGAAGCGACGGCTGGACTGCAAACGTCACAGAAGCCTGGAAGTACAACTCCCACAGCTGTTGGGAGATATTCACAAACTTATGCAAGTTGGATACAAATAGAAGAAAAGCCACAAATGGCCGAACGGGTTGTGTTCTTGCATGTGGTCGTAATGCGTCGTGTTCGAAACCCGGCCTGCACCGTCAGGAATCATCCTCGGGTTGGGATGCCATATAAAATGGTAGAGCCTAGATTAAAAAGTGCCTTAACATCCCGTCCGGATACACGGGGCACTCAAAAGATCGGCTAAATGCAAAATGCGAAATACAACAACCACAAATCCAGGTCGACAAGAACATGGAAAAGCATCAAAGAGAATATTTTTCATGCAAACACATAAAATAAACGGATCATTTCTCGGCGTCGTTGATTGTCATAACAACAATAGCACCGGTGGTAACGATGTCGTGACGAGGTAAACAACGACAACTCACCTGGGCATCGAATTGTAACGATGTCGTGACGAGGTAAACAACGACAACTCACCTGGGCGTCGAATTGAGACGAATGCAGGAACTTGTCGCACAGCGTCGTCGCAATGAACTGAAGTGTCCTCAGGAAGGTCCTTAGTAAAAGCCACTTGTTGTAATGCGGACATCCATTAAACTATCATTATTATTATTGCTATTATTATTATTATTATTATTATTATTATTATTATCATCACTATTATTATTATTACTATTATTAATAAAATTGTTATTAATATTATNGGAAGCTGCTTATTTAAAATAATTTTATTATTATTATCATTATTAATATCATTATTATTGTTATTATTATTATTATTATTTATTTTTATTATTATCATCATTATTATTATTATTACTATTATTAATAATAATTAGTATTAATATTATTAATAAAGTTATTAATAATATTATTATTACAACACAAACACAAATACTTTATTACAAGCGCAACTACGATTAATTGCTTGTGAAACGTCAACGAAATCCACTCGTTCGTTCACTCGTTCGTTCCTTCGTCCATCGTCTTAAACAACCTGTTCATGCTCATCCTGGCGATGAACCAATCCCTCGGGATGACGTCGGAGGTCATGAGGTCGTCCAAGGTCACGAAGAATTTGACGAGGGTCTCCTGAGAAAGAAGGCAACGATGCACGGCGTCTCCGACGGCAAAAAAAACCCGACGACGAACGCGTTTGCAATCATCGATAATTTGACGCTCGTCGGACGTCCACGAGAAAGTATGTCGCACGGCTGTGGTGATGTCGTCGTGCAATGACATCCTACTCGGGATAATGACAAAGAACAAAGACAGCGACGACAACGACGAGAATCCCCGACAAACCTTGGCGAAGGACTGAGACTGGAGAGACGACACGAAGGCCGAGTACGAGTCCTCGTCGAAGAAGGTCAACAGGCTGACAAAGCAGGCCACCATGCTGCCCTGGTAGAAGATTTGAGATTGTGATGATGATGATGATCATGAAGGTGATGATGATCATCATGAAGGTGATGACCATGCAGTAGTTAGTTGGTCAGCATGGTGTGTTATCAACAACAACAACAACAACAACAACAACAACATAGTGGCTAAGAAACTCCAGCCACCTCATTATAATATGCTAATGAGAGCGTCTGAGAGATGACTTCATTATAATATATTATGCTAACGAATCGACCGATACCATGTCGTCAGAGAATGTGCCCTTGAGGAGTCCCATCAAGGGCACCAACAAGTTGTTCAGTAGCAGCTGTACCTCGTCTCTCGTGACCTCGTCCTGACGGATTAATGATGATTCGAAGTTATCATTAAACATGCATGAAAAATTATTATATATTATTATTGTTGTTATTGCTATTGAATGCTGTTGCGACCAAAAAACGCGAAGGATCGTTTCATTATTTCCGTCGATCGCAAATTAACTTTCTGTCGGAAAAACTTTTTTGTTCGAATCACTTTACAATCAATGTATCTAATTACAGCTTGAGTTACAACAACAACAACAATAAAAAAATAACAACAACAATAATAATAATAATAATAATAATAATATTAATAACAACAACAATAATAATATTGATAATAATAATAATAATAATGATAATAATAACAACAACAACAAGCATTAAAGATAGATACGATAGTGACGAGTCGTCGTCGTCATCGTCGCAACAACAAACCCGAGTCCGACTCACGTTCTCCTTGCGTCCGTGGAAGACGAGGAGGACGTCGGTGAGTATTTTCGTCGAGAGTTTGACGTTCTGCTTGCTGGAGATGTACATCCTCAGCTGAGACATGTACGTCGGAATCACCTTCCTCCTCCACTCTGCACGATCGATCGATCGACTAATTAATTAACTCGAATAATTACCTTCGCGAATAATCGATCGATCCACTCATTACCTTCACGAATAATTAATTCATTCATTACCTCCATGAATAATTAATTGATTCACTCGTTACCTTCATGAATAATTAATCGATTACAGATCAGCGTAATTAGTCATAATCGACCCCCTGGCTATCGAAACGGTATTATTAAGCTATGCTAATTGCCTTCTTCCTGAAAGAGAGATGACGACGAGAGAGCATGGAGACACTTGAGTTTGCTCTTGTTGATCTGAGCAGAGCTCGCGGCCAAGGAGGGGAGGGACTTGACGACGTTGTTGAGGATCGAACCCAGTTCGACGGGCTTCAAGAGTTGCGACAGGTTGAGCAGCAAACAAGGGAAGTTGAGGAGGCAGGTCGCCTGGAGATGAATAAATTCCATCTTCGACAAACTGAGTTTTTGTAATAAAAAAAAAAATATATAAATAAATAAATAAAGCTCGAACGACACCTGAGCTCCAGCGACGGCGTCCGACGTCAGGGACAGCATCCTGCACATGGATTGGACGAGAGCCAACAAATCCTTGGCAAACCAGTCCTCGCATTCCTCGTGGGCCCTGGAGCGAAGGACGGGGTTTTAAACGGCTCGGTTTTTGTTCAAGAAAACAAAAACAAAAGGTCGAATCAGACCTCTTAAACAAAAGCCAAGACTGCACGATGCACTTCGAGATGTAGTCGAGGACTCTGAAGCAATTCGCGGTCAGACCGGGTCGATCCGAGGTGGGGGGGTTCTGCAAAGTTGGAGGATCAACGGTCACCACCCCCTCCATCACTCTGCACATGCATCTTATCAGCGACCTTTGAAAGGAACGCGAATCACGAGGACACGTTCTATCGAATGAAATGATATTAAATGAAAATGCTCATCACTCACCTGAAGACCAGCACACCTGAGAAGTTGCTCGACAGGTAAATTTCGAAGACCGACTTGAAACATTCGAACTTGCTGTCTTCCAGGATCTCAAAAACTTGAACCTGCGGAAATAAAAAAAACCCACTCGCAGTTCAAACTTCGACGTCGCAAATCGCTTCATAAAAATGACGGCGAAACGTCACCAAGGAGCTGAAGGCAAGGAGTTCGTGGTCGACAGAAGCATTCCCAATGACGTCGAACAGGGCGTCGAGTATGTCGGGGAGGAACTGGAAATGAACGTCCGAGTTACGATAACCGACGTAAATAATAACTAATTATCCGGTCGAGAACGACCTTCACGATCTCGTGTCCTTCCACCCTCATGAATCCGTCCAAGATGTCTTTGAGATCCTCGGGCCTCGTGTTCCATTGGAGGAGCTTGACGATGTCGACTGCAACGACCACACGAGAAACGATCACTTCATTATGGTCGACGGACGAGTAAAAGCAGAAACCAACATCGCCTGACGAACGCTCGACATCGAAGTAAGCAACATAAATAACATCAATTGAACAAATCGTCTGTCGAAGATGACGCAGCCAGAAATATCCGACGACGACTCGCGACGAGCTCTCCGACAAGTCGTCCTCGAACGAAAAGGAATCAAAAATAAAAATAAAAAGCACTCAACGGTTTTGAGTCAACTTTGTCGAGCACAGAAGGGTTTCTACGACTGCCACTTCCCTGTCTGCGACTTGGAAGCACGAATCGAGGGGTCTGTTCTGCCCGACGACGTCCGGCAGCCCCGAGTAGGCCAGCGTGCTCAGCTTCGACTCTTCGCACTGAAATAATTGTCGTCATTGAAAAAGAGCGTCCCGACTTAGCAGCGGAAGTCTCAAAAGTGCCTTGTAAATGAAGAGATTGTGGACTTCGTCGTGCAGCGTCGTGACGTCGCTGGTCGACAGCTTCAGGAAGGCGAATCCGAGGAATTTTTTCTCCGGCTTGGTTTTTTCTTTTAAAATTGGGGGGAAAAAAAAATCAAAATAATATTAATCAATTCTCTTTTTAATCGATGAATTGTTACAATCGTACGATTCATTCCAGGCTCGCGAGCCTGAAATTGCATTTCACTTACGAGAGCAATGTCGAAACTCCAATCTCAGGTGGCACTCAAAGAAGCATTCGACAGGTAAGGACAACTGGAACGAGGCGATCAAAACCGATTAAAACTAATTAAACAGCCAAAATACATCAGAAATTAATTTCGTCACACTTTACATATTTGGTCGCTGATCACGAGATATTTAAAATTGTTGATTGGCTCTAGTTTTCAAGACTTGCAATCGTTTAGAGCAGAGCATCACACTGTATTTTGTATTTTCATGCAAAATTGGAGATCAGGACAAGATATGGGCTCCCTAACCCTGCTTTAACACTTGTGCAACAAATCTTTGCCAGTGATTACACAAAATAAGGAAATCTATGCAATTTTCAGTGCCAATGATTTGGAGAGAGTCAACAGATCTTGCAAACAATTGGGAAAGGTGTGTCAAAGACCAGTGTCATCAATCCCCGTGTCTTCATAATCACTCATCCATATCTTCATAATCACTCAACCATGTCGCTCGTCGACGCTCGATTAAAAAAAAATTTGCCAAAGAATTTGAGACGATCGTCAACCTTGAAGGTTTCGTTCCACTTGGGGGCATTGCAGTGGTAAAAGACGGAGGACTTGTATTCGACAGCCAGGCCGATGCCTGAGCCAATGCTGAGGCACTTTGAGGAAGAAAATTAAAAAATAAATTCAAAATATAATATTTAAAATTCAATAATATAATACTATACTATATATATAAATTACATGGTGATTATAAGGTCATCGCTTTTTAATCGTCAAATGATAAATTGACCGTCAAACCTGCACTTGCTCCCCTTCCTTGTGCATGACGATGACTCTGGCTTCGATGTTCTTCTGGGAGTCTTGCCGCTCTTCTCGAAGTCGCACGACGTGAGTGTGACGTACAAGTCGTTGCGCATGCTGTCTGCAAAGCGTTGGCAGTCGATAGCCACGACAACGACGACGACGACAAGGTGCAGCGATGTTAATTGTGACCGAAAATGAAATGCCATTCCCTTCGCACGACGACAAACATAGAAATATTACTTGGCTTTATGACGTCCGGAAATCCCAGTTTGTCAGAAAATGCGACTCCCTTGAAGTAGTGCGACTCCTTCTCCAACAAGTCTTCCACCTCTCCAAAGAAAAGACGAAGAGAGACGATCACGCCTGTCGAAGTAGGATGTGACACGCATTTTAATTGAGACGGCACGTCACCAATGAACGACATGTCACAAAAAATAAAAAAAATAACAATAATTAAATAACTAAAACTTCAAAAAATAATTTTCATCTAGATGAACTCACAAAAACTCCTGCCAGGCGTTTTTTCCGGCTGAGTGGACTCCATGTCGGACCTCATCAAATATTCGTGGAAGTAAACAAAGTCCTGCTCGGAGCAACTGAAAATCGAAATCAGAGAGGATAAGGATGATTTTGAACTTTTGGCAAGTCGAACCCTAACCCTAACCTGAGGATTTTCAAATTGAAGGCGTGCGATTCGTCGGCAGACGACTTGTCCGAGAGCACTTCCGTGATCCTGACGACTGGACATCGATTTAAATGACGGCATCAGTTTCAAGTCGTGTCGGGCAAAGAATTATGTCGTTACCTCCACAACCGTAGGGCCTCCTGTAATCCGAGGTCGGAAGTTTCGAGCCGTCCGACTCCTTGAGGCTGCCAACCCGAAAGACCTTGGCGACCAAATAGGCGTCCCTCTCCCGGTCGTCTCTGCCGAGGTCCTGGGAAACAATAATCGAGGTGAGAAATGGAATTCCGTCCGAAAATAAATCAAATCCAAACCTTGAACAAAACCGAACAGTTCACTTGACCGTCGGGCCTGACGACTTTGCCGTTCTTGTTTATCAAGACCACGAAATTCTCCCTTGAAATTAAAAACCTCGGCATGAATTTCAAAATCGCAACAATTTCAGCCGTCGAGAAAAACTGGACGAGATCGAAACTGTCGGCAAACGGCGTCAAAACGTCGACTCCTTCAAACTCACGTGAACGGTTTGAACGAGGGGGCGTCGAACATCCTGAGGTGGACGACAAAGTCGTGTTCGAGGGCCGTCACGAGGCACGAAGACGTGAGGAGGATGTGGAAGGTCGACGACGACGACGGCCGACGGAAGTTCTTCGCCTGCGACGTGGAACCGAACGTCGACTGGAGTCTCTGTGGAGTCTGTGTCGGAGCGATCGACATGAAAACATTTGCTCCAAAACTTTGATTGAGACGCACTTAATAATCAAAGTGATGGAGTAATTATTAATGATTTATTAATTTGATTATTAATATTTTTTTTAATTTTTACGTAGAGAAATTTTATTCAAATGAAATACCTTAAATACAAACATTAAAGCCGCAGAGGAAACAAGAACAAAATAATAACGAATAATTATTAATAATATAATAATAAATAATTATTAATAAATACAATAATGAATAATCAGTTTTAGTAATAAATATAATAATAAACAATTATCAATACTTTTAATTTAGAGGGACTTTTGCTGGTTATTAGAATATCTTTTGAGGCACTGATGCTCTTTAAGTGCAGCTGGTAGAGCTCCAAGGGATTCATCCTGAAGCCGTCGACGGGCTCGTCGTTAATTCTGGGGATCACGTCCAACCCTAGCAGTCTGGAAGCATTGAGTTAGAACTCCAGTTACAAGTCGTGTACAATTACCAACTGACAATAGTTAATCGACGAGGTCCGAGCAATTCGTACTTGAAAATGACTCGAAAAATTGTAAACAGGTTGAAATTCAATCAGAATTTTGTTGAAGAAACACTTTTCACTTTTGAATCCTTAAACGACTTTCCAAACCCACTTGTTCCCCCAGTCGATGTTCTTGCTGATCTTCGACTTGAGCTCCTTCGTCTGGTCCGTCGTGAGCGACTGGGAGATGAGGATCCTTCTGGAATCTATCAGCTCGAGCATGACTTCGCCGACGACGGCAAACTTGGCGTTCTTCTTGTTGTACTGCAAAAAGTCGTGCGACGGAACGCGAGAAATAAACGACTTTATTTGCAAATTCGAGGTTAAATCCTGCTGCCGAAGGACTTACGACTTCGGTGAACATTTTCTTCCTTATGGCGTTCCATTCTTTGAGAATGTACCCCACTTCGCTGACGGTCACGTCCTCCAAAAGAATGAGGGATCTGACAATGGAGGAGAATTCGAGTCAAAGAATCACTCGCAATGACGACGAAAACCGTGCGACTCACCCGTCGGTCGAGCGTCGGCAGTTTTTTAAAACCACGTAAGAAGCAGGAAACACACCCTTAGTTATCACGAAAATTCATTTGTATTTGTCAATTTCACGATGCTTTGCAAGAAAGAAGTTTCAATTCATACCAAAATAGATTTGTTTTTTAAGGTGCATCCCCTATACCAACCTGAAAAATTTGTCTTAACCTTAGCATCAACATCAAATAATAAGACTAATGGCACAAATCCCACTGACCAAGGCACTCTTCCTGGATCTGCACAATGTCACCAATATTGAACATCAATCCATGCTTTACTTTTCCGTCAAAATTATAAGTGGCTTGAATTAATAAAAAAAAAAGTTCAGATGAAGTGGTACTCAAGTTATTTACATTTTCGACATATTTCAACGTTCTGTCAAGCTTACCGACGCCAAGTTTTTTTGGAGATATTGCATTCCACATAACTTGGCTAAATCTTAGTGAAATGAGCAAACATAATTACGTTGGATAAAATTTGTTATACACTTCCGTGTTGACTAGCAACTGTGGAACCTGTACTTTCAGCAAGTCATCGGTAACTTCAAAAATTAATCATTCAAATGCTTTACACTCAAAACAGGTTTAATATCATATGTGATTGCCGAACTCGACTACGAACCCCGCATCAGAACAACATGATGTTTTCGCCTCAAAATATAATTAGGTTTCGAATTTCTAAAAAGTTAATTACAAACACTGTCATTTCTGTACAAAAAAAAAATTTACGATTCAAATTTTCTAACTTTAATTGACCCCCGAGTTGCGCCTCTAAGTCTTTGTTGATTTTAAATTTATAATTTTGCTGCATAATAATTTTGATGGTGATGCAATAGAAAGAGCTGTCTACAGTATTAGTGAGTATTCACGACATCATGACAAGGTTATTAGGCAAGCAAGAAACCAGCATAGTGTTTTTTAGCCTTATGTGACTCTTAACATTCATGAATGTGACAAGCTAGACAACAACCTATGTCTGTTAATGATAGTTCCTCTTTAAGAACATCTGTAGTCCATAAAAATTCTAATATCTGACTAGATTATTTGAGTTATATTATTTATTATTTATT
>MPNW01000721.1:88243-109369 GCA_011800805.1 Hirudo medicinalis | reverse complement strand
AACATCAAGAACTCTTCGATGTATTTTCATAATGCAGAAGTAGATATTAGTAAGGTGCTGGGAAGCTGGATATTTTCCGAAGGTAATCTTCTCCATCTCATTCAGAAGTGTAGTTATAATTGAACATATTTATGGTGTTTAAACCTGGAGAGAATGTGTGGAGGGAACATTCCGGAAGAGCTGGTCTTCCGAAGAAATGTAAGCCAAATTTTCCACTCCGTTCATATTGGTCGATCTTTCCAATCAGTGATGGAAAATACGATGGCAGACGATTGATCAAGATGTACAGAGTCTCAAAACGGCCTAGTACGTAAATATTTTAATAAACCATCTATGGCTGTTCTCCATAGCGAAACTCTGCATACCGAATCTTGTGGCATGGGTCTATGGGCTTTATGCAGGTTCTTCAAAAACACATTCAATGGCTCTAGTCGAACCAATCTGGTTAGAAGCAGATTTGTATAACATGTTTGACCCCAAAAGACATGGATAGAATTGCCTCAATCCGAACTCATGAAAACAGTACCAGTTAAAACTGGTTCTCAACAAAAGGTTACCTTTAGAGACTGTAAGCCTATCAATCGTAACCTAGCCATTGGAAGTAGTTGTGATGTGACTTTAAGGAAACCAATAAGTTACTGAACAAATTAACTTTTATGCCATGAAATCAACAGTGAACATATCCACCCGCTCCGATTTTGAGCATTGAAGGTTTGGTCGAAGGATCGTTCACAAAAAAATGACTCAAAAATTACTTCCTTTCAAGACGCCGACCCAGTAATGTCGGATACTTTTCAAGAAGCAAAACCTGATCTGCGATTTTCGCTTGTCCTATTTAGTAAAATGCAGTCGATTTAAATTCATGCGGGGAATCATCAACTTATTACTTATTATGAAACGTAAATTGAATTTCTGTCAAAATTTTTAATTTAATTCGTTTGATAAAATAAGAAATTGAAATACAAAAGACAATCTTTGGTTCTTTGTCTCACGATGACGATATTGGTCACGGAGCGAAAGCCCAATTTGACCCATTAACGAGTCTTTTAATTTCTCTTCGCCATAAAAATTTATTTTTGAAATTCCTTTCGAACTGCTCACATTTGTTTACATTTGAACGGAATCACGTGTTATTGAGAGGAACCACAATTCACATATGTCAACTCTCCAGACGAAATGTATTTGAATGTGGTCAAACAAACAAAATTTTGATCTCGTTTAAATAATTAGCAATCTTAGATGAAAAATCTGTGGAATTCGTCAAAACACTTGACGCTTGACACTTGAGAAATACTTCGACTATTGAAATTTTCGGTAATCTGCATCCGATAGTGAAGAATTGTTTAAATGTTGGACAAATTGCTCGAAATTAAAATCACAATTTACTTTAAGCTCCGAGCCACTTCAAATGGCAAATAATATCCACTTTTAATTTTAACTTTTTCCACTTCGTTGGGGATGGTTATACTCACATCACTTGGACGCTCCGTCCTTTTGTATTCCGACGACAAAGACCCATTTACCCCGCTCCAGCTCATTTGACAAATACGGATCAAATATAATTTATTGAGACAAGAAAACAAAGACAAAAAGTACATAAATATTATCAGATTGCAGCGAAAACACCATCATAAAAATGCTTCGTTGACTATGACTTGTAAGACGACACTAACCACATGCCCGTGATAAAAATCTAAATGCTCAGTATAATTATTTAATTCATCTATAAAAATAGGCACTGCAAGTGGTTCATGACGGTTGCTTTAAGTTCAGATCAAGTAGACTTCAATCCAAGATGGCCCTCGTCTTGCCGATGTTCATTCCGGCCTGGGAAGCACCTTTGTTGCTGCCATATTGGAGGCTGATGATGCCCTGACCAGCCTTCAACTGCTCCTCGGTAAATTCTCTGGTGTTTCTCTCGTGCTTTTTGGGCCAGTATCCGTCTGGACCCCTGTAGCCTGGCTTGCTCTGAGCCTGTGGGTTGTTGAAATGTTCAACTGATTTACTTCATGAATGGAAAGCCACAATCTTTTATCAGTTGAATGGATATCATTTGAAAGGACATTAACATCTATCATGTAATTTTTACATCTTAGTTTGCTCCACAAAGTGGATTAAATAATAAAACAATAAACAAAATTTTTTTTTTTTTAATTCTGTAAAGATGCCCACCTCAATTCCAAGGGCTCTGATGCAGACGCAAACTTGGGCTAGGTTCAAGGCGCCCTTCTCGTGGAGCGACTCAGTTGGAAAGGTTGCAGTGTCTGCAACTCCGTACTGCTGAACCAACTTGGTGAAGGTGGCAATCCTCTCTCTTTCCCTCATGATCCTCATGGCCTCAATCTTGGCAGGCTGGAAAGACTTGTCTTGCCAGTTGATCTTTCCTGGCAGGAGGACATCTATGAGCCTTCGAGGAAAAACACAAATTTGCATTCACTATATCTATAATTAAATTATTTTATGATTATTATTATTACAATTGTTATAAATTATTTAATTTGAAATATCAACAGATGAGCGGTTACTACGGTTAGTTATTTAACGATAAAAAGAATGCCAAAGCAGGCAGATGGTTACTAGACAGTAATTAGAGGACTTAATTGTTAGCCTTATTCTACGACCGCTAGTCCTTCTTATCCGCCAACAACAGGCCTCCTAATTTGCTCATCAGAAGATAATTGCCTAGAGTCACACCGAGCTATTCCTTCCTCAAGATAAAATAGTTGAAATCAGAGCAAAGTCCATCATCATCGACTAGGAAAAGAGTTATGCGAAATCTAATCCTTCTTGTGTTCGAAATTGCCTACAGGTGATGCAAAGCAATCATTGCAATGAAAACACGTCCCTTGCACTAATCCTTCATTATCACTTGCGGACTTTGGCAATTACATCGGATAATTGGCTTAACCATAGAGAAAGCGGAATCTCACAGGTAATTGTTCAATTAGCTTAGGAAGAAATAATCAGCCAACTTACTTGCAAAGTATGAAGCCATCACCAAGGGCTGCGAAGAAGCCGTCGTGTGAACCGTCGATTTGGCCAGGGTTCGAGGGAATTTCAGACACCCCCGTCACCAATTGGATCCAGTGCAGGCATCTCACGGCCTCATCCGGGTCAAAATTGGCCTCAATCTGACAATTAAGAGAACAATTAGGTCAGAGTCCCGTGACCTGGTCCACATTTTGTTGAAATTATTTGGTTGTGAATGTTTCGTTATGTTTGCACAGTACAATCCCGAGAGCTGGCTTCGTCACGCATTCTCGACTGAGAAATTGGCTAATAGCTAACAGCTACTATTATGCAAATATGGATTCGCTACCAGTAAGAGACAATATCGTACGTCCGAGAGCGAAACATTCTCGCTCAAGTATCTCGTTGAACGAAGTGATTTAAGTTATAAACTAGACTAGCCAACTTCTTATTGGGCACTAAAAAATTTCACACGCTAAAAAAAAAAAATTCATCAGAGATCCCACATATTTCCTTATAGTGAGACGAATATGCTTGGAATTCGGATAACCAAATCTGCAGGCTGGCATGCCTTCCAATTTCATCCTCTGTTATGAAGTCATAACTCCAAATCTGAAACTTTCCATCAGTTCTTTCCTCCTCGTAATCTTCCACTCACATGACCTTCCACTCATAATAAGCATCATTGAAGAGTCTTTAGCACCATAGCATTACGGCCAAGTCCATTAATAATTTGCATAAAAATCTGTTGACTTTTCTTTGGTACCTTTTCATTGATTCATGAATTATTCATGTCTCTCTAGTGGTTTCCTCATAATATCTCTAGGACGAAGAAGGCTACGAACATCAAAGGAAGCCGACATTAATTTTCAATTTTAAAACCGTTAGCAAGAAGCGTTAACTGCATTATACTATAAATTTATGTATTACATTAAATTGATTAGTTGAATTCATCTCTATATTCCTAAAATTATTTCATCGACATCTCAATTGAGTCCACAACTTTATTGTTATTATGCTTTTAAAGGTTTTGGTTTTATTTGCCCTCTAATTATTCTTCAATAAGATCCGGCTGAGGGGATGTTTATGAATAAGTGAAAGATGACACCCCCCCCCCCTCACATTCGGGATTCCCTTATTATCAAATCAAAATTATGCACACACAAAGACTGGCTAAAGCCACCCCTCTGCTTGCATTACCTTTATCCGGATATTTGCACTAACTATTCCAAATCGCCGAGGGCATTACGACCTAAATTAAACGAGTCGCAAATAACAGTTAATTAAATATCCTTCTTTAAAGATTTAATTGGAATTTAAATTACTGAGTGCGAAAAGTTTGAACCCTCTCAAATTAAAAACGTAAACAAAATGACGAAACTCACTTTCCTCTGGGATTCGGCAGCCAAACCCGATTTGCCGGCTCTTGTGCTACTCATGTCGTCTGCAAGGAGATCGGATTTCAATAAGATTGAACAAAAATGAGAAACAGATTCGCATTTGAAGCCATCATTCATGTAAACTCACTAAATGCAAAATTACTGACACGACGCGGAGACCATCACCGCAAGCTACCGCGAATTCGTTTAAACACCAATTATTCCTTCGGAATAATTTTGAATCATATAAACAAAATTAAATTTATAATCTATTCTTAAGGAGGACTTAAAAGACTTTCTCCGAAACTTAAAACTTAGAAGTCGAGGATCTCATCAAAAGTCTCAATGATTGTTCACGCAAATTCTGAACCGGTCAGTCGATCCGTTAACGATAAGGATAAAACCAAACACTCACTTGTGTCGAAGAACGTAGTCTGAGTAAACCAAAAATTGATACTTTGAATCAACCGAAGAAAGAACTTCAGTTTTATATCAATGTACAGCGCTAGGATTGGTCGGCCCCCTAGTGGCTCCTTAGTCGACACTCACAGGCCTTGATAGTACCGGAGTCCCATTCATTCTGGTAGGTGGCTTTGTCTAGCTGCTCTGAATAATAATGGCGTCTCATCATCTGGGGAGACTCACGTTTGTAAGCGTATCATTATAGACGAACGTTTCGAATTTGGATTGTAAACAAATATGTAATACTAAGTAACTCTTACACGCTGTCCCAGCGGCAGCTTCAATTACGTTGAAAACTAGCTGCACATCATCTTGGGAGTAAATTCAGGATGACAATCTCCCCAAATACGCAGGCGACTTTCACAAAGTTGTGCGTCATCACGCCTTGTATGGAAACTCGTCATTAGATCGGATACTCAGAAGAATGCTTCAAGAGGATGCTGTCTGCAAATTCTTGGACTCCCCCCGATTAACCCGCGTGACGTCACTAGCCACCTGTGCGTCCCCGACCGGGGATTGGACAAAAGGCAGCCCGCCCAAATTCAAACGCGTCATTTCTCATTTTCTACGCTTTGACGTCAGCTATCATAAACAAACAATCAATCAATCAATCTTCAAGCACCGAAATGCACTGAATTGATTCGCACGCAATTCATCTCCATGAATCGAATGCACAGCAGAGCTTGGCGTCATCGGACGTGACCAACACGACAAGCTTTGAAATGAACGGAACTCAAGGCAATTTCTAATTTTTATTTCGTCGAATTAAGATCGAAACACGGTCAGATGGACACGTGCCACGTGACACGTGTCAACAAATGACGAGGTCTGAGAAGACGAACAGTTGATCGCCGTCCAATCCGCTCACGAGTCTGCTTCCGATGACGTCCAAGGAGTTTACCGGCGATGGATTTCCTGGAAATAAATTTTATTTTTTAGAAAATTATGAATATTTTAAAGAGGTCACTAATAAGGTTGTTGATAGAAATGTAAATATTATCCGCCTCTGAGGCTATGCAAATGGCGCATTATAAATTAACTATTATTATTATTATTATTATTGTTATTATTATTGTTATTATTATTATTATTATTATTGTTATTATTATTATTATTATTATTATTATTATTATTATTATTATTGTTATTATTATTGTTATTATTATTATTATTATTATTGTTATTATTATTATTATTATTATTATTATTATTATTATTATTATTATTGCATAATAAGCCTTATATCACGTCTAAGTTGTCATATGACTGAAAATCAATCCATTGCACAGCACTTCACTAGCACACATTCAGCTTGGCTAATGCATCTAAACGTCTTGATAGAATAGTTGTGCAACAAGACAAACATACCCGATAGCATGTCGTTTATGATCACCCTTCCTTTGGTGGTCTCATTATTCAGTAGCCAATAGCTTGAGGCCCTGTCCACCTGTGACCTTTCACCTGGCTTTGGCCTAATTCTGTGGAGAGAATAACAAGCAGTCCCATATTATTATTGTCCAAACATTCTGCTGACTGCCACCACCATGGAATTGTGGATGGCTTGAACAGACACACATGATTGATTGTCTAATTGTTTTTTAATTGGTTGACTTTGAAATTCAGCAACAGACGGTTGATTGATTGATTGATTCCAATCATCGTCATTAAGCAGTGCATTCTGCTCACATCATCAGCACATTCCCAGAGTCTTGACAGCTGAGCAGGATTTTGGTTGTGTTGACATCAATATAACGATGTCAATATATATTTAGGTATTGATATCGTTTGTATATCGATATGATTATATATTGATATGATTGTATATCAATACCATTGTAGTGATATCACTGTATATTGATAAGATTATATATTGATATGATTGTATATTGATACCATTGTAGTGATATCACTGTATATTGATAAGATTATATATTGATATGATTGTATATTGATACCATTGTATATTGTTATCTACTTGCAACAGGCTTGGTTTGCTTTGTCTCAAATCAAGGATAAAAGGCAGGCAAAGCAAATCAGAAATTTGAAAAAAACAACAACAAAGAAACACATGAGATGTCAAAATAAAAAGACATTTAAAAAAATCAGTTAATAATTGTTATTATTAAGCAGTCCTCACTTGTCGCGTCGTTGAAGAGGGCAGAAATGCCGGAGTCGTCGGATCCCCAGTGCCAGAGGGACCCGTCCTCGGAGCACGTGAACAGGTTGTTCGGGAGGTCCGCGTGGAACTTCACTTCCAGAACTTGAAATGAAATTTTATTGGCTAAATAACAACAACTACTAAAAGAAATAATGATGATGATGACAATTGGATGATTTTCAATTCATCCAAATTTGCAACACTCATGCTATATGCACTACGAACCATCGCAAGAGTGCCCCCTGTGCACGGCCACGGGCTTGCCCTCGTTCCTAAGATCCCAGACGTACAGGCCCCCATCTTCTGCACCTGCGACCACGATGTGAGATCTGGAAGGATGTTGATCGACAGAAAGGAAGGGGACTGCATTGTTCAGCCTTTTGGGGTCAAAAAGTAAGAATTAATTTGAATTATTTTGCAATTTGAGACCAGATATATTCGAAAAACAATCAACAGACAATCAAGTATGCAAACGTTTAAAAAACGTAGCAAAACCCACAATTCAAAAACTTTGGCAGGGTGGGATTTGTTGGCCCCCGCATCCCAGATGGTCAGTTGACCCGCATTGTTGACCAGAGCAAGGGTGGAACGTTGGAGGAATTTAATGGCATTGGGGGTCGTGTGGCAGGCCCTCTCTGATATAAATAAGCATCTTGTGAGGTCTAACGACAAAACTTTGAACTGGACTTAATCTTCACAACAACGAATATTTACAATGTTTACGAATTAAATATCGTAAATAAATCAGCAACAGGTTAAAACAATAACATGTCAACATTCGCCAAACAAAGGTGCTTGCAAGCATCAAGAAAATATAGCAGACATAAAAATCTCAAGACATAAATGGCAGGATTACATGGCTACTTAAGAACTCTTAGAAGCCAAATAAACCATTTCAATGCACCTGTGACCACAGTTGGGAGAGCATCTGGTCTCGTCAGGGGCTGGTGGAGCAGGTTGACTCGACCCCCCTTGCCGACCGTCGCCACCATCTCGGCGCCCGGCAGGGCGGAGATCCCGGACACCGAGGAGTTGTGAAGTTTGGACCATTTGTGTTTAGGTCTCAAGACCTACAAAGTTAAGGCAGACGATTCTTTGTTGAAAAGAGACTATGGAAAACATTGCATGGTTGGAAGACAATAACGAGGTTTGATTGTTCGCCATGAAAATAAACAAGCGACTGGTTTTAATGAATAACAATGAAATAAAAAAGGAGTAAAATGGTAACATGATCAAAACAATAACAATGCGATTAAAATGATAACAACTCGATAAAACGATAACAATGCGATAAAACGATAATGGCATGAGTAGACAAATCACTTTCCACCTGAAACTCTTGGCTGTATTCGAATACATTCAGTCTCCATTCGAGGACGACGAAAAGAAGGTCGAGCCGTTCACAAACTGTTAGGAATTTGTTATCACAGCGTTAATAATGTGATTGATAATTCTTTTTTAACATTCACTCACAAACATCTCTGCATTTATCAACAAAATAACTGCAATTTAGAGAATGTTATCACCTACTCTAAATTCCTATCAGTTTTTGTTTTTTTTTTCATTTAAAGCTCACTACATTTTAGGTCTTAATTCTAAAGAATGGTCAAAATCATGGTCTCCTAATTTTAAAGATTATGCACAAAAATGCGGCATTCGAAATCACTCGCCAGGAGATCGGTGACGTCCCCCTTCTGGGACGACGAACAGATGAAGACGGGCTCGTCGTCTGCTTGCTCAGCGTCGTCCGTCATGGTTCGTTCTGAAGCAGGTGACAACCAGAGAGCCAAGACGTTTTCATCCTGACGTTTTGAGGATGGATAGAATCATTGTAATCATTTTATTTTCTGTGATGACAGGACCATTCACAAGTCCAAGAAGCGTTAATTAAAAACTCATGTTTTGAATTTAAGGACCTTAATAATTCACAATTAGACTTTAGTGATGGTTGTTGCATGGGACAAAATGTAATAATAATAATATAACAATGACAACAAGATATAATAATAATAATAATAATAATAATAATAATAATGACAACAAGATATAATAATAATAACATAATAATTACAACATTTATAGATAAATATTAGGTGAGTAATATTAGCATTGTTGATAAATATACATAAATAGTACATTTATCTGTTAGAGATTTTCATTTGTAAAAAATGTCGTGCACGAATCGCACACTGAGCAGTTACTACGTGGCTTCGTGTCGGCACGTGCACGTTTTAATGTGCGTGATTAGTTTTCCGGGACGTCGTACTTTGTGATCGCCTGGTAAAATTCTAATCACGTGGAAAACAACATACAAGTGTTGTGAGTGATGTAATGTGATGACAATTGACATGTAAATATGACAAATAGATATTACAGATGTGAGTGAACAAGAGTACAAGAACAAGATTAACACAAATATAGATGGAACATCGAGAAATGATTTGTGCCACAGAATTTAAATTGCAATTAACAATTAGTATATTATTCCCTCTTAAAACTAAGAATTTTAATGTCACGCATGAATCGCACACGAAGCCCTCACTTTGATGCTTCATGCCATGGCATGCTTGTTTCAATTTATGTGGTCGGTTTCCCAGTGCGGACAATCTCATGTCGTCCTGGTTCTTAAAGACCACAGTTTCAAAAAAGAATTAAACACAAAAAGGTCTATGAAAATTAACTTAGAGATAACTAGTTTAAATGTCTACATAAATACTGGCGCCAAATACGAAGCTTAACTCCTCACGTCATTATCGCATCCTCCGGTCAAAAATGTCGTTGGTTGGTCCGAGTTCGAGCCCCCTAAAGGCCTCCAACGAACTTTTGAAATTTTATGAGAGACATGCTTCGTTTGCACTGAATAGTTAGACATCACGTAGAAGCCGGCACAAGTTCCCAGCCAGGCTTGTTTATAGAGAACTCTTTGGCGTCGAAAAGATTTTCATTCATCAATGTGTAATAAATTTTTAAAAATGTAAATAAATTTTTTTATTGCATTTTAAAATTTGATACGAAAAAATTTTGTAGCAATTTTCATAATATATTAAGGCGGATATCGCCGTGCTGAAAACCATATAATTATTTGTTTAAGATTTCTATAATACAGCACCTCAATATCAAGCGTCCGCTTTTTTTGCTTTAAAAATCGTTTTCTGCGCATTTTCTCCAGTTCCTAAACTAGATTAACGAATTAATTAACTGCTCAATTAAGACAAGAAATCAAATATTAGAAACATTTTATTGAAACTCACAAAAATAATTATACGCATTGAGCAAGCGCATCCCACAAACTCGTAATCCACTCTCCACGAACGAACAAGGAGTATCTTAAAAGTCTACAACATAACAGCAACAGCAGTCTGAAATGAAGACACGAGTAATTTGAGAAGTCGAAAACAAACGACGAGACAATCCAAAATTTAAAACCGGATGCAAAAAACGACTTTCATCGCGAACCTTTGCATAAATATCAAACCATTATTGCTAGATGAGGAGCTGAACTGACCCTCAGGCATGAAAGTCTTTTCGGCTGAGGAGAAAATATGCATCGGCAAGTACAAAATCTATCAGAGATTCGGAGGAACGGAAAAATCGAAGCGATTGGAAGAGAAAAAAATCTACTCACGAAAACAAATCGGCAGACGATTCCAAAGCATGAATGATCGAAGATTCAGAATGTTACGTTGTCAATAATTTCCAGCAAAACAAAAAGAAATTCACACAGCATGCATGAAAATTAATTCAAGACGTCGAGGAAAACAAATCCAGGCCGATTAGGAGCCGATCATCCATGGCCGGTGAAATGCAAACCAAAATCTTTGCACCGACACCTGATAAACATTTGTGCCATCAACAATCAAGGTGTGGTAAGAAACATTGATATATCAAATTGATTTAAAAAAAAAATTGCCCAATAATGGACCTGAAAGCATGGCCAAAGCTCAGTGCTTCCGTTCGGGGCGCCTCGTTGGGGTGACCGTGGTCGGCCTCTTGGCATAGTTCGGGGGATCCTCGCAGACGTGGATGACAATGGAGGGCTGGTTGTCGTTCCCGGTGAACACCTCGTAAGACTCGCCTGGACAAAAAGTCACAGTCCATTTCAACATCACCATCATCATAATAATTATCATCATCATCAACATCAACATCATCATCATCATAAAATCCAACTACCATTGCAAGGTCACGAACCTTTAAATTGGTAAAAAGAAAGCACCTACTTTTTCCAAGTTTGCTCATGGCTGCCAGAAGTTCGTGGTTGATGACGGGCTTCTTTTCCAGTTGGACTTCCCATCCGATCGGCGGAGAGGCAGGTGGCGAAATGAGAAACAACTTCTCTCTCGGAGGCAGCTCCAGGTACTGGTGGCAGATGTCTACGGTAGGCTGGTAACGAACGCTCGAGAGTCGATGAGGGCACAAAATGACGGAGCGTGGTTTTATTTTTAAACGGTCGTATTTTAAATATCTACCGAATTTATTTCTAGTCAACAACTGAGATTTTTTCAACATTGTAAGTAAGTTTATTTATACAGCGCCGGCTCCCAGGGGCGCTTTGTGGTGGTGCAAGCTGGGTTTCGAACACGACACGTAACGACTGTTGCTTTTACTGTCGTTCGCAGGAACTCTACCCTCTGAGCTAACTTGCACTCCAGACAATAAAGGGAAGAATTCATAAAACTTGCATATAGTAGCAAACAAACCTGCACATAGTAGCACCTTATTTTCTGGCCATCGAATCTGTAATTGTTCAGATATTCATAGCACATGATTGATGTCTCAATGGCTTTCATTTCAATCCTCGATCGCTTGAAGCTCGACAAGTACTGGAACTGAGCCGAGGGGTCTATCTGGCGCACCATAGACTCGAATTTCATCTGAAAATTTCAGAAAATATGATGAAAATGACCTGGAAAGAATAACTCATAAAGAAATGACAATGTGGAATTGATGGCATCAGCAATCTTAAAAGATAATTTTAAAATGAATTAATTCCTGGATGAAAATTAAATTAATTTAAATTAATACATTAATTACTGATGGTGACACAAGAGTTTATGTTCAAAATTCTGTAAAATTTATTTATAAGAAAGTTGAATCTGGGTAAATTCAAAACCAAACTCCACCATGTCAATAGACCTTAACTGACCTTTTCTTCGTTGGAGTAGAATATGGCACTTGGAAGATTGGATACAATGATCACTTTGCTTGGTGTGGAGGTATCATTCTTTATCAAGTTCTTGGTGTCAATGAGCAGTTCGGAACCACAAATATCCACTACGTTGACCGAGTGGTCGTTGTCCAAGCCCAGTCCATCGTGATCGTTTATGTGGTTCTCGAAATCGCTGGCCGAGTTGTCTTCCCCATCGGAGGCCATATCGTCACTCCAATCCGATAGACTGCTAATTTGCCTTAATTTGGTTGATCAACAAGCCACTTCACTGTCTTAATTAACTCAATTTGGCGATTGCGACGATATGTCGACAATGATTATGAGATTTGTTTCACACACTAACAAAAGTTTTTTTTTTTAGTTTTTAATAAATATTTTCAAACAGTATGTAAACGGTTTATGGTTTAAAGTTTAAAATAGCGCAGACGTGTTACGCCGCACGGCTCACGAACGTAAATCCAAATATAACTGCCCAAAAACTTGATTAAGGCTAGCAGGTTGTTTACAAAACTCGCTAGCAGAGTATTTACATATAAACAAAAACTTTTATCGTAATTCTATTAATTTTTTAATCGTAAAATAACCTTTAAAGAGGTAAATAAAATGGTTTTGGCTTTTAAGTTGTAGTGCAGCACATCCCTACTATCGCGCAAGGCCTCTATATAAACGATTTGAATTTGGATATCTCTGTGGTCTAATAATTTAGACTTCGCCTCTCACATTGGCAACACGGATTCGAATCCGGTTGAGGGAGCACCGTCCTAATCATCTTGCTATGCAACTGACGTTAATGAACAATTACTTATTATTAATTATTTTAATATCTCTCTTTGTTATCTTGCTAAGCCCACTACCCCAACCGTCCAATAGGCGATCCGCATCGTGCAATCATGGCCATCTCGCCTAACTTATTCGCCAGTCTTAACTCTCACCGTCGCTGACGATTCTACCAACTCAAAGGCACCCGATTGCAGCACAAGCCCAACCCAGTCCAAAAACTTAAATACACTTAGCCCAGTGAATATCTCAACTAGAAGCAACTCAATCTTATAACAGCCAATAAAAGTAAGCTAATAAATTAAGATTTAAAAAAGTAAAGTTGCAGCCCAATTGTTAAATTTTATTAATAAATGTTCCAGTAAGCTCTAAGGGACATTTCATGCTCCTGAGAGCTGGCTCTGACTCGCTAGGTCACGAAACCGTTATTACATGTGCAGCTATTCATGGACGCTGAGGCACCACCCATCCGCCTTCACTGCTGTCTATCGTTCCGCCAGAACGCTCTTCGCTCCTTTGTTATTCATATTCAATCTGGGAGATATAGTTAAGTGAATTATTAAGACTATTAATTAATAAAATGTAAAGCAAATTTGCAAAATCCATTAACGAACATTAAAAACATTAATTAAAAACATTAACGAACCAGAGACCCATGAGCTGCAGCCTCAAACTTTGAGTACATCCATTCATATTCATGCTCTTCATCGTTGTCGACAGTAAGCGAATACGATATCGGCTACTTTTTAACAGCGCTTATGAAATCATGTGAAGCAGCTGTCACACAGTATCATAGCCTCTCCTTCATCTTCAGCTTTTCGCATGTAATTCATTCAATGTCGCATACCAACTCCAAGTGTAAGTAGCTGTGGTCTCTGAGCTTCTTCTGAATTGGACGCAGAAATAAAGATGTCCCCTCCATAAATGAACGGACAATCTCTTGTCTCAGAATTTCCTGAATTCTTACTTTTGAAGGGTCTCCGCCTGAACAGAGGGTATACGCGAAAGCAATAGTCATCGATCCACAATCATTCCCCCTCACTGCTGTTGCACAGCCTTTCTGGCAACCTTCAGAACCGAGTCATGTAGGGCTTGTCATTAAAGTTTCAGTTAAGGATGTCATAAACGTTGATGGAGTTAGGTTCTGCCCCCATGCTGGATATGGTGATCCAGTGATTTCTATTTACATTTAATATTTGCACGAAATCCTTCATGAGGGGTTCTGCATGAAATTCGTGAGGCAGAGGATCAAGGTCCAATCAGCTGATTACGTCAACATCGTAAAGTCTGCAACATATACATAATTTTGGACTTCTTGGATCAGGGCATCTCTATTTCTTGGCACTTTCTAAAACAAATTTCTAAAGGAGAGTTACTATCTTTCAAATACTTACACATGATTTCCACCAAATTGTCGGCAGAAAATGGGAAGCATTTTCCTCCTTTGACAAATAACGATTGAGCATGTTAGCAGACAGCGTAGTAGCAAGAGTCTCGAATACAGCGTCCCCAGAATTAAAACAACATTGACCGGACAATTTAAAATCTCTTTCATAACTTCTTTTTAATTTTTAAAATCAAATGAGTTAAATAAATATCAAAATATTTAATAAATAACAAGCAATGCAACAAATTATATTTAACACAATCAATAATTTTTAGAATTCAAGTCAAGATTACAGGGAAACAATTGTATGTTTTCTTTAAGCCCGTCGTTTGAAAAAAATCCATTTAAGCAGCAGAAAAACAACAAAAGATATATCGATTTGTTTGAAAATCATTTCTTTCACTAGCTTTAAAAAAGAAACCAGTTTCAAAGATGTTCAAGAATATAACGAAATTTGTTTAATTGTTTCAACATGACACATAAATAAAATTCTTGTTTAAATGATGACTAACCCTAGCCCTAATAATTAGTCAAAGCAGAACTTCAAGACCACTTCAATATGGAGTGGTAGCTTTCCCTGGAAAGGAAAGTTCTCAAGGCAAAACGAAACCAGGCAAGTTGGCTCAGGGGGTTTACATAAATTACATAAATTACACCCCCTCGTTTATTACAATACATTGCACCCACAACATAGATGAATTAGTTTTCTAATGGCATTATAACAGTAACTAAACCTCCATTATAATGGTTTACAGGTATTTTTGTCTGATAATATTAACAAAGTTCTGAATACGGCTTTCCTAAGCGAACATCGTTTGAGGGAAGGCTGTTATCCTTGAAATACAGCAATAGTTCTTCTAAAGATTTGAAAGTCTTGCCTGCCATAGCGAATTCGTCCTTCTGCAAGAATATAATTATTTTACTTTCAATAGAATGTATTTACCATGAAAACACTAAATAGGATGTATTTCTGAATAAAGTTTCTTATGTCTATCGTATAATATTTTTAAAGACCATCATCATAACCTCTTCTGTTATCGTGAACTTCTTCGATGACTTTTCACAAACCACGTGCAAAGTCTGGATGATATCAAACAAGATAAAATTATATCTAAAATTATTTTTATTATTCTACATGTTTACACCTAGTTACAATGGTCTATACTTATCTCTTTTCTACTCACATAGCCGGATCCCTGAGAAGCCACTCTGAGTAGGAAAGCTCCCTCGTGATGGGTAAGTTTGCTCATGATGCTGATTCAAATATATAAAAACAGAATAATTAATTATTGTTATTATTTTAGCAAATGAGTTTAATCGAGGATAAATTTGCATTTAGCCGATCTTATGAGTGCCTTATGATTCCCACATGTAATTAATATAACATTTATGTGGCGTCGCTCTAAAAGGCGTTCTTTTGAGGAGCGGACTGCGAACACGAATTAATGAATGCCTTTTTTTTTGCTTGACTTTCCTAAAGAGTAAAATTCATCAGGAGATTCAATTTCCTAGAGTATTACTCAATAAAACTTTGAAAATAATATGAGCATTCTCCTCTTCAAAGGTCTCGAGCTCTCTATATTTATAATACGATGTTAATCGATAAAATACGATATTAATGTTTATCAACCCGGTTGCTTCTTTAGGCAATCCATTCCACATGGCTTTGGTAGTCTGATCAACCAAAAAGACAGATTTGCAATGGTTAGAGTAATAGAATGATATAATCATAGAAATGCACGACTATTGCAATTTCGATTATGGTGTGATTTATATCTTATCGTTATGGTCATTCCTATTATCAAAATCTCTAGACGTCACTGGAATCATTACCAAATCACCAATGAGCTCATTGGGCGGATGATCTCCGGCATAGACCTCCATAGGTTCGACCTGGATCGGCTGAGGAGAAATCTAGGGATGGTGATGATTACGATGGCAATGACTGATGATGATGAATATTAATGAAAAGGATATAATAGTGGTGATAATATCAATGATGATTAGGAGTTATTGGAAGTCGGTGGTAATGCTGGGAAAATATTTCTGGAATTGTCTCAGGGAAAGCAGGAAAAAAAGAAATTGGTGGTTCGCGTAGACGATGTCGTCATCGTGCTTGATAAAAGTAAATCTAAAAATTCTACCTTCATGGTGGGCTTTGGGGCTACGGGAGCTAAAATTGGAAAGATCAAAATTATTNGCTTGATAAAAGTAAATCTAAAAATTCTACCTTCATGGTGGGCTTTGGGGCTACGGGAGCTAAAATTGGAAAGATCAAAATTATTGAAACTTTAAATGTTTAAAAAACATATAGTTTTAATAGGAAACTGTGAGTAAAAATTAATAATGATCCGACTAAAATAACATAAAATAGCTAATAATATTAATAATGATCGTAGTAAGCATTTTGTACACGTATATTAAAGTGGCCCAAACATTTCTTAAATATTCAATGTCACGCTCGAATCATCAGACCATGGAGTTCTCTGCCCCCGATGTAATCAGCTCAACGACCCAAACTCGATTCCAATCTTTCCTATTTTCCACCGTTCTTAACAAACATTTTACAATTAAATGATTCCAACTCTTACTCATTTATATCGCTCTATATCTATCTACAGCCTATATCACTGCAAATTGTGTTAGCGGTCATTAGTGACCCTCGTTTTGTTGAAATAAAATAAATAAATATTTTGTAATTTTTTAGATCAGTAACCTCTAAATGCTACTAAACAACTTCTTGCACGGTGATTTTACGATGGAAATTAAAGAAAATGAGCCTATCTGAGCTGAAATGATTTACGTCAAATTGCCAAAATTGGTATTTCATTAATTATAAAATTATTCATAATTTCTGATTTATTGATATAATGCAATTATTTTATGTTTCAATATAGAAAATTCTAACGCAATGGTGGAGATTTTTTGGTCACATTCGGGAGAGCTGCAAGTTAAATTACTTCGATAAATATACTCAAATCAATTTGGCAATTTAGCGATAAACTATAAATAATATCTAAAATAACTTTTAATAACAAATTTTAATTAAGCTATTTGTTCATTATTCGTTAATTCGCACATTATTAACAATGAAAATCTTAGGGTTAGGGTTAGTTTCTAGTACTCGAAACCGTCAGTGGTATTAAATGCATTCAAAAATGTTTTAGCGCTCTATAATATTTACCATATTTATCGTCATCATGAATATCACATAAGCAGCATTTTTATTGTGATGAATTATTCCCTTTTTACATAATTTATCAAAATATTGTTTAAACGTTTGAAAACCTGGATCGACGGAAGGACAGGGGGGCGGCTTCTTGAAGGTTATATCTTGCTTGCCTGGCAAGTAATGGCATTCATCATCATAGTTATCATTTTTCACAATTCTTATCTTATTCTTATCAAAAATCAGGGATTTATCAGTGTTCCCCGGCGACCCTTGGGTCTGGCCTGGCAACCCCTCCCCTCTCCCTCCTCCCAGTAGAAAAATTCTATATAAATCCCTGACTTGTGATTAAGAAAATATAATAAAATTACCGAAAGGAAGTACGGGAACGAATTGTCCAGGTTCTGTGAAAATAGCAACGAATCAACCAATTTTATTATTAAGAAAATTACCAAAGTTGGAACAACGTTCACCAACAAAAGCTCCAAACATAAAACGTTGTTTTTTTTTAGTTGGATAATATTTGCAATATTAATAATAATGTTAATAGTAAATAATTAATAATTAATAATAATGTTACTAGTAATCTTCTTAAGATTCTTTGATTATCGATAAAGTTCTTAAAATCAACTGTTACAAGTATTTGTTTGGAAAAGTGTCACAATCCCTTTTCTTGATTTATAACGAAGGTCGCATTGTTTGAATTAATAATTAATAATAATAATAATTAATTTCAAGTCCCACGTTTTGTAAGTTCGGAATTTCCATCGCCTGGTTTTTTCCATGGATTCTCATTTATGTTGCTGAAGTTGTTACATCTGCTACTATTGAATCTCAAGTTGTTTTGAGAACAACCGCTGCTACTGTCATACTCCGGGTCGTCGTAATCCCCTGTGGGAGGTTGGCAGGTGTCTGTAATGATAATGATAATGATAATAATAATGATAATGATAATGATAATGATAATGATAATGATAATGATAATGATAACGATAACGATAACGATAACGATAACGATAACGATAACGATAACGATAACGACAACGATAACGACAACGACAACGACAACGACGATGATGATGGTGGTGATGGTGGTGATGAGGATGGGGAGATGGTGATGATGATGGTGATGATGATGATGGAATGGATGATAAGCGAGGCCATTGGGCAGACAGAACNTAATAATAATAGCAGTAGTAATAGTAATAGTAACAGTAATAGTAATAGTAATAGTAATAGTAATATTAATAGTAATAGTAATGGTAATGGTAATATTAATAGTAATAATAATAGTAATGTAATGGTAATAGTAATAGTAATAGTAATATTAATAGTAATAGTAATGGTAATGGTAATATTAATAGTAATAGTAATAATAATAGTAATATTAATAGTAATAAATAAATAAAATACATATATATTTGACCCATAGATCTCCCCAGCCACATGCGGTATTTTTAGATTTTTATTATAAAAAGAAAAATGTTTTTTTTTCAAACCAATGTGCAAAAGCCGTTGCCCTCTTGTCAGATTGTTGTATACCATTTATTTATTTATTTATTTATTCATTTATTTATTTATTTATTTACTTATTTATTTACTTATTTATTTATTTATTCATTTATATATTTATCTAAGCATATATTTAAAGTGCCGAAAGCATCCATGACAGGATATGAAAGGCACTATGGCAAATCAAATCAATCAGTCCTACAGTCGAGCGAGCTGAATTTAAAACCAAATGTATTTGAAACTGTTTCTGCATCATAAATAGAAAAGAGTAATTGGGCTTACCTGGGATTGTGGGCAACGGTCCTAAACAAAATATACAACACTGTCATAATCACCAAATATAGCTTATTATGTAGTCCAAAGGTCTTCAACAACTTTTTAAATGTCCATCATGCCAAGGCCTACCTACCTCGCGGAGATTTCCCGTTTGCACATTCTGACTTTTTGGAGTTTCCTGGAAATTTCATTTAATTAGTCTCTCACTTGTTTTGTCACCATCATAAACATCTTACTTGCAGTGGGATATTCGATGGGATCTTCGTAGTCGCTATCTGATCCATCGTCATTATTATCAACTAAATATTCTTCGAGTGCCTTCAGCCATTTCTGCACGAATTCAGTAAAATAGCTTTAAGACGTGACTTGGGCGGAATGAGCTAATAAATTAGTAAATTATATCGTATCATTTATATTGTAAAAAACAAAAATGTTCTAATAAATTTCTATATTATAACATATCATTAATATGATTGTTAAAGTGGTTTCTTATTCAAAATTCAAGAGTTTGAAATGATAAAGAAGCGTAAAGACATTGTCAATGCTATTTACGAAATATAGCCACTACGAACGCATACAAAGATGTCTACTAAAACTAGAGATAGGGAAGAACAGAACTATAACCCAGCATTTTAAAGAACCAAGCCAGAACCAAACCGTAAAAAGTTTCTTTTTCAGGTTAACTGAGAACTCGAACAGAATTAGGATCCATATTTCAATGTTTTTTCCAATTAATTTTGTCTTTCATTGCGAATTCCACACTATGTCCTTTCAAGAACCCGAAAAGAACAGAACCCGAAAAGAAAAAATTTGACAGAAACCCGAACCGAACCTGTCTGCTATGAACACGAACCAATCTAGAAGCCAAAATTTTGAGTTCTTTTCCATCTCTACTAAAAACCCCGTACCTGCTGTTCGTCTTGGGACATAGCTGCGAAAATCTCTTCAAGTCCATCTTTTTTCATCAATCTGAAAGGCCATGGAACTTCCTTTACATCCGACGTCATGGCTTCCACTCTGTAATCATTGTTATCGACCTTATTACCGTAATCATCATCGCTATGCACATCATCATCATTACCTTTGAAAATTAGTTAGCCTGATTCTTCTCTCCGGCTTTCTGGCTGTTTCGTCCTTGAAGACGTAAATGACCTTGTCGAAAAGTATGACGAAACGCTTAGTCCCTGTTAATTATCAACGTATATCTTAGTAAAATATTTTCCCTCGTGACCCGATAAAAATATAATCGTCAATAACATTGTAAATATAATAATAATATCTTACTAACAACGAACCATTAAAGCAGATGATTTTACATTTCATTGTTATACTATTGGCCACGTCTTAAATTCTCGTCTCGTTGTCGTTACAAATGAGAGTAGCTTCGAACATTTACAAATTCTGACCCATAAAGACAATGCCATGATTGTGCAGTGATACTCTCATAATCGCGAACTGAAAGCATCCAAAGCATGTTCACATATTCACAACTGAAGAAACTGAAGGGTCTATTCTGAAGTGGAGAAAAACCAAACACCCCCCCCTCTCCCCAAATGACGTCCCTGGTTCTCCGTTTTCTCTAAGCTTTCGATGAATTGGGTTAGGGAAGAAACAGAAACACGTACGCAAACATACGAACAAGGTAAATTCAACCAACATGGAACAATTTTGACAATTTTGATCGACACATCAGACAGCTTAGGAATATTCTTCCCTACGGCATCGCCAAAGTTGTGAATAGCATTCTTCGTCCTCAGCCAACCGGAGCACGACGGAGACAATTTCAGCAGTTGCTGGCACTCTTAAATGAAATTGAAGGTTTAAAATTCATAATGAAATCTGTATGACTTAAAATGTATTACCCTT
>MPNW01000721.1:67047-87506 GCA_011800805.1 Hirudo medicinalis | reverse complement strand
ATCCAAATGATTAACAAATGTCATCTCGTTGAGAATATTCCGTTCATAACAGCTTGAAACAAGACATTAACTTCAAGACAAAAAAGACTGCAACTTCAGCATAATAGTCTAAATTGAATTTACTGTAATTAAGTTCTTAAGAAAATAATTATAAAGAACGTCGCACAGTTCCGACGATTCTGAGGCTTTAGGCGTAGAGCAGTTCGCTTCTTTTTAAAGTAAAGGCTTTCATTGTTTCTAACGTTAGGCTTCTCAGAAGGCAGGCTTTTTGAAAGTCTGTACAAACCGTAACCACTTCTAAGCTGAGGCTGGCTTTCCTTGAAGTAAAGCAAGGTTGCGCTAAAACCGGCCTGAACAATGTTGGTTATTGAAGGGAGACTTGCAGACCAGCAAGGTCGAAAGAGCTTCCATCCAATCCAGCGTCACACGACGAATTGATAATTTTACTCTGGCTGCTGATCTGTGCCCTTGCCTTCCCGAGTTCTATAATTCTCAGCGACTATCACATTGAAAGTAGATTCGAAACAGTATACTATAGTATACCATCGATGACAGTTTACAAGTAGCTTCAAAGGAACATACTTCACGACTTTCTCCGTGACTACCTCCAGGATTAAATCATTAGTTCTGAGTAAAAAATCCGACAGGATCGGCCACCAAGCATTGGTGTATTGATTGTAATCTCCTGCAAAATTACCACGAGTGGAAAGAGAACACATTCGTTTATTTGACAATCCAACCGTCAGCCACAGGAGGAAATCGACAAATTGGTTCCAAGGGTCGAATAATAATAATAATAATAATAACTAAACCGAATTAGGAGAGAACACATTCATTGCACCATGTATCACGAAATATAACTGTACCTTTAAATGATTTTAATAACAGGTAATTCGTAAGAAAGGCGCGCTCAATGACCATCGGAACTCTATTGGAATGGACTCGCTTTGGGAACGAGCATGCTCGAAATCAAAACAAGAAAGACTTAATCGAGAGATGACTACAGCAAAGTTTAAAACCTCCATCCCATTGGTTTCCTAGAATTCAGGATGCGACTTTGCAACCAATCTCAGCAGGTTGTGGCAGTCTCGTGACCATAGAATATGAAATGCCTAATTATTAAATACAGGTACTATTCTTGGGACAACCAAAGCTCTTTGGGAGAATTCATGCGGCAAAGCCAAGTGGATCGGTATGCGGTCATTGCGTCTAAAGCGTAAAAGCTACACTATGAAAAGGGCATACTACAAAGTGTATGCTTGTGGATGAGTACGTACAGATGTGTACAAATACTCCTATGGACCAGGTCAACTGTACTCGCCAAATATGCATGTACAACTAATATAACTTCACTCACTGGAAATCAAAACTCAAGTCCCAGGTCTGAAATATGGATGAAGTGATGGTGCATTGTTCAGAGATGTCACAAAGATATCAGATTTCTTGTAATACTCGGACTCTTTTGAAGATTTCTGGAGACAAGACCAAAGGGGAACCACAAAGAAGTATCTAATATCGAGGACTTGAAGTTGAGCTCCCAAAATTCACTATGAAGAAATGGCTTGAATGAGACAACACATTCCACAGATCTGCTGAAAGGTTGGTTTAAGCAGGGATTCCGGATGATTTAAACGAAGGCAGTACTTTGGTGACTTACTGTGGGAGTTGACAAATAAAATTTATGGTTAGCAGTTAGCACATGTTGCCAGAGGCCATTTCAAGCGAGACGACGGGCAATACTCGAGGATTGTTTTGTTGACCATTTTTGGTGCCAAATCAAGCGAAATTTTCTCCTCATTGGCTGGTAATTCACGATGATGATGACGATGACGGTTAAAAGTGGAAATGAGGAAGGATGGAAAACGAAAGCATTTCGAAGACGTCCGTTCGAATCGATGCACTTTGCGCTCGGTTGCTGAAGTAACGGCCGGATTGAATTGAAACGGGATGTTGAGACGACGCCAATAAAGGCAGACATCAGCATTTGCTCAGCTGGGTGTCCAACCAGAGGCCGAGCTTCTCCTCGATCAGGGTGGCTATCTTGCTGCAGTCGTCCTAGATGTTGGAAGGAAACAGCCATTAGATTTTGACCGACCGCCCGTTTCGAGGTCGGTGACTCGGAATCAATCGATTGGAATCAAACCTCGTTGATGAACCCATGCATGACCAGTTCATCTGCCAGAGACTTTGGCGTTTCCTCTTTGTTGAATTCGCACTGAAGTTGCCTATTCATTTGGTCATCCATGCGCAGCAGCAGCGTCAGCTGGAGGGCGGATTTGTCGTCCCTCTGCCCTATCTGGCACGACTGTCGAATGACGAGCCTCTTTTCTGCCAACGGGGGGTTCTCTTCCACGGCCTCTCCCGTTCCTTCGGATTCGTCGAAGATTTCTGGGGTCTGAGCCCGGACGGACACCACTGGGTGAGGGACGGAGCCGAACGCAGTCAGGGGGTATACCCCATTCCTTTGTAACAATCCATAAGAATTATTCCTGCACATAATTCACATTATTTATAATTCCAATTTTTTACACAATAATAATTTTGAAGCTTCAGATCAAATCATCGAACACAAACAAATATGATTCTCTTGTCGCACGCTGCAAACAAAAACAATACAAAACAAACCTGACATCCTCAAGGAACTTCTCCAAGTCCATGATGTTTGACTGTGACAGACTGCGCGAACATACAAAAGTTGACCTTTCAAATCCGGCCATTAGGTTAACGAGTTCAACCCGAACTAGAAAACATTCGGGTCACTGACCTGCAAGGCACAGGTGGTTTATCTCCTCTGGCAGGAATCTCGGCAAAGACTTTAGTGGCGTCAAAGGTTGCCAGCGAGGAGATTTCGTCGGGATTTCCTTCTGAGTTAATTTTAGAGGTCATTAATATTCGCATTCGGCCGTTGATTTTCAATCCATCTTGGGATTGATAATTTCTCCATTTAATGTTTATCATTTTCACTTAAAATAATTTTCGTCATTCGCTTGTAATTATTTATTTAGAGCAGTCTCGAAAACGAGAAGCAGACGCTCACTCGAGGATTTGACGCAGACGTGTGCGGCGAGCAGTTTGAGCGAATGAACTTCAAAGAGGACTCGATGGAAGAGCAAATCTCTGGCAGTCAACCTCTTGCTCGGATCCTTGTCCAGACATTTGGATATGAAGTCCTATAAATTGATCTATTAATAATTAAAAAAATAAGAACATCAAATGCAAATCGATCCGCAAGACCAGTAACCAATTACACGATAGATATGTCATCGTGGGTGGAGCCAGATAATCGATCAAAGGTCATAATCATCACCATCATCACCTTCTGTTGAACGTCTTCGATGGACTCCAAGGCCTTGGCGATGACTTCGTCGGAAACGGCGTGAGTCGTGTCGCCATTCCCCGGCATCTCCAACGCGGCCATCTGAAACGAGAATCGAGTTGCCGGGGTCAAAAAACCGGAACAACAACAACAATAACCAGACGAAGAAGATCATTGTTCTTGAACTACAACGACTAAAAGTCCCATCATCATATAAATATCAAATTGCTTTCAATCATTTGCAGTGTGAAGGCCTGCACTTCAAAACTTGTGTGCGGCCAAAAGACTTTGCAAACAGATGAACTGGGCTTCTCGACCCGTGCTGAAAGAGGATTCTTCGGGTAAAATGCAGAACGTCAAACCTCGAGGGCACAGATGCCAAAGCTGTAGATGTCGACGGCCGTCGTGACGAGGGTGTTGTCTGGGAGGGAGGGAGTTGGAAATGTGTATCAATTTAATTATCGATTTAATACAATACATAAAAAGGCAGAACTCGAATTACAATTTTAAAAAATGTAAATAAAGAGAAACGTAATATCGTGAAATAATTCTTTTCGTATATTTAAAAAAGAAAACATGATTAGCTAGAGTCACTAGACTTCAATGTCGAGGACCGTCCTTCACCTTTGTACTCGGGAGCAGCGTAGTGGAGGTGTTTCGGCTCCTCCTTGAAAGTCTTCACGTGGTTGTAGATGGCGTCGGGAGCGACTGAAACGAAAAATGAACGAGTTAAACCTCGATGGAAGAAACCATGGTTTGAATCGTGCATTACTCTTTCTAACGTGTTGCATAATAATAATAATGATAATAATAATAATAATAATAATAATAATAATAATAATAATAATAATAATAATAATAATAATAGTTAATTTATAATGCGCCATTTGCATAGTGTCAGAGGCGCCTAAATGTTATATTCATTTAAGCATTCAAACGATCCTTGGACCACGAAGAGCCATGTCACCACAGGCTGTCGAGAGAAGCAGATTATGATGAAGAGGAAGAGGATGAACAAACCTGATCCTATTTTGATGAGCCCATTGTGCTGGATGAAGATGGTGTCAGTGGTCAGGTTGCCATGGATTATTGGGGGCTGACAGCTGTGCAGGTAGCTGGAGGAGGTGAAGGTCGTTACTATTTTTATGTCGGCGAGGTTATAATGACGGCAAAAGACTTCGACAACCTGAGTGCCGAGAGGATCTGGGTGCACCATCTTTTCCAAGCCTGAAACAAAAACGTCGATCCTTGAGATTAGGGTGGGATTTGAACACGGCAGCCACTGACTGTATTAAAGCTTGACTTAATAATAACGAGGACGTCGATAACAACAACAACAACGGGGTTTCACCAAACCTTGAGGGTTCTGTTGTTCCTCTTGGTCTTCTTGAGGAACTGCCTCAATGAGCCGGAAGACATGTACTCAGTTATGAAGATCACCTTGAAGAGGATGGATGAATGAAAAAGTAATCAATTTGCACATCGACAAACAGCGTTAACAATGACATCGATGATGACAGCAACGAGAATCATAACCATCGTCACGACCACAAACCCTTGGTCTTTCCTTGGAGCTGTCCGTCCAGTACTTGTGGAACTTGGCGATGTTTGGGTGCTCCAGTTCAATGAGGTTGTTGAAGACCTGCCTGATCTTGTCCTTCAATTGGAAGATTGAATGATGATAATGATTGATTGATTGATTGATGCATCCCTAGGCCTAGATAGATAAAGCCTACGTCAGGTTCAAGCTTACAGACGATTATCATAAATTATGATCAGTCATAATAAGCGAATAATTATTAATTGCAAGATAATTAACATTCAGAAAATAACAGACAGGGAAATTGTGCAGGTACTCTAGTCGACAGAATTTAAGAAGATTAAAAATTAAAAATCCTGAAAAATAAAGCTTAATCAACATTCAAGGAAGAAAAAGCAATAAAGATGATGATGATGATGATGATGACGACGACGATGATGATGATGAAGGCATGACTAACCATATAAGTTACCATATCAATCTCATAAGCATGGTTGCAATAATCACCATGATTTTTATCATCATCCATAATCACAATCTGCATTGCAAAACTCCACTGTTCATTGTAATCAGTACAGAGTGGTGGGACATTGCTATCAACATCATCACCAGTAACATCATCATCATCATCGTCGTCGTCGTCATCATTTCATACACAATTTTCCATCCTAGTCCTTAAGACAGTTTCACAAAATGACTGTCTGACGGATGTAACGATTGCTATGGAAACGACGTCACGACGACGACAACAACAAGGATGATGAAAAGAGTTTAACGATGAAGGGAGCGATGAAATTCCAACAGATGGTAAGAAAAATAAAAAAAAGAATAACACAAAATTAATAATAATAATAATAATAAAAACAAAATTAATAATAATAATAATAATAATAAAAACAAAATTAATAATAATAATAATAATAATAATAATAATAATAATAAAAACAAAATTAATAATAATAATAATAATAATAATAATAATAACAATAAAAATAGCAATAACCATAAATGATGAAAGCTATTGCAAACTCATTGTGGAACCAATCTGAATTACATGCAGTGACAGTGCATGCTGATTATAATGCTGATGATGATGATGGAGGTGATGATGATGATGGAGGTGATGATGATGATGGTGATGATGATCAAGTTAATTCAAACCTGAATACTGGCAACCATTTCAGATGTCTGGTACAGAAAACACAAGTGGAAGAGCATCGTAAATATTCAATGACTTAACGGCATAGGCCCATTCCAGCCAATCAATCACGAAAGGGAACGAATTATAATATTATAATATCACAGCCGCATCGGCCTAGCCAAGGACAAGCTATCAATAGTTTAATTAATTCTCAACGTCTATTTATAAAATTGCCAAAACCCACTGGAGTGGTTGATATGCGAACGAACGATAAACAACAAAACATTCAAACTCCCCGCACATTTCAAAACACCCTTTATTGCCCCAAAGGTCATAGGGTCAAACATCCTCACCAGCTGATCCTTGGAGGACTTCTTCTCAGAGATCTGAACCTCGTTCCAGACGACTTCGACTCCTTCCTCTGTGTCCATGGCCAGGAAGGCGCAGTCTATGCCCGGAACGTTCCTCTGTTGCACCTGTTGTGAGTGTCGATAGAGTCGATTGAATCAATCACTCGATCAATCAATCAATCAATCAATCAATAAGCCTATAATTAGGTAATTTTTCATCAAAATCTTAATTTTTAAGAATCCATTGTCTGAAATTCCCAGACAAAGGAGGTCGCAAGAAGACGCTTGTGAAGAGTCCTGATGTTCGGTTACATGAGAATTAATTGCTTGCAACAAGTTTAGTGTTTTGAAATATGAATCAAGACGTTCATTTCAAAATAAATTGCTCATTTGTTGTCATGGTGACCAACAGCAATAAAATATATATATCCCCATTTCCAAACATAACATGTATCTATATCTACAGCACATGTCTGAATATTCACTAATTGGTCAAAGTGACACTCCTTGATGAGCAAGTGAAATGCACAAGCTGGAATGATTAGTGGCTTAAAGTGAAAATCCTTTTCCTGAGGTTTTGTTGGAAAATACAACATCACCATCACTATTTTTTTGCTGGATTTTGGACAGAAGAAAAAATGCAGAAGAAAGTTCAAAATCCAATCTTCAAGAAGAAGAAGAAACTTGTACATGTGGTTATAAAACAAAATTTCTTAAAAATAAAAGACCAATGCACAGAATCAAGCTAGCAAAGTATTCCAATTTATTTTGCATTATGTAAATATTCCATTCCATATTTATAGGTATAAAAATACAAATGAGGAATCATAAAGTGAGACGACGTAGTAAAAACATGACCGATGATTACGTAATTCAAACCTCCTCGCGCCTCTTCTGCCAACGACCACAAGGACTCTCTTCTAGCACCTCACTTTCCTCTTCCGATTCTTCTCCTGCAACTGGCTTGGATTTTGGCGGAGAATTCACGGTAGTGGCCACACTTTCAGTGGCCTCTTGGGTAGCTGAGGCTGGGGGCGGTTGTGATGTCTTGTCGTTTTTAATATTTGAGGACATTTTAAAACCTTTTACCAAATCGAATCCTTATTTAAAATTCTCCCGTGATTTAAGTTCTGGTCAGATCTTGAAGAACGTCAGACCAGAATGAGACGGATCCACACAACGATATATTTAATGGTCAAAACAATGCCGTCTAAAAATTAACTTATTCAAGAAGACCGAAATTAATGTACAAAGAGTTGCAGTCGCGCAGTACAACATCTGGAAACAGATGTTTTAATTTTAAAGTACATTAGATTTTTATAAATTTTCTGAGTTATTTTTGATCAAAAACACTTTCACGAAAACACATTTTTCGTGACATGCTTGACATTGGTCTGTCAAAATATATTTAAAGTAAAAAATAAAATTAAACTTAGTAAGATATGTTAAGCTAAAAAAATAAACTAAAGAAAACACTAGAGTATAGTCTTATTTAAAGTTAACGTTTCCTAATCATTGTTTATGCAAACAATAATTATTTTAAAATATATTTAGTATTTAAAAACAAAATATTTTGATTTTAAGACAATTTTAAGCAGCTAATTAGCAGCCTATTCGGGTTATAAATAGAGCACATCTCCAACGCCTCTTCGTCGACTGATCTAGCTCTGCCTGGTGAGTGCTCGCAAGTCTTGGTGAGTTTTGATGATGTGGCTAGCTTGGTTGTCTATCCTTTATAGAGTTTTTTTAGAGTAATTAATTTCGGCCATCATTTGTTACATTGGCCTTTGGCGAGCTGAGCACAATATCTGACTGAACCCTGGTCTGCTTTAGACAAAGCTTTGCATCCGGAGAGTAATTACTTATAAAGGTTCTGTAATTATGTAATGTACTGAATATTTGAGCAAAAGGAGTAGTTGTCAGGTTAAGACAGAAATGTATTTTGACTTGTCTCGAATGGACCTTCAGTCGACCTTTGAGCGACCGACCTTGCCCTTTCCAGGCGGGCACTACAAGTTAGCTGGGAGTGGAAATAAAGATATAGTGGAGCAGCAATTTAATTTAAGTTTAAAATTACTGAAGTGAGCGTGGGCCAGTGTAAGCAAAATAATTTGAGTTTTTAGAAGCACTGGTGAATATATTCGGATTGGCCTTACTGTTATTTGTGTCCTTCCAGATTTGTAATTCCTGATCGAAATGGCTCCCAAGATTGGAATCAATGGGTGAGTTTTAATAATTGAGTGAAACAAAATGTTCATAATATCTTTGAATTGCTTGTTGCATTGATCACATGATGAGTTCTGTAATATTTCAATAAGTCTCAAGACTTCTATTGAGTGTGTAGTTATGCAACTAGGTGAAAGTAATTAATTCTTAAAAGAATTGTTTATTTCCTTAATTTCTTGATACTTGAGGAGATATGCATTGAAGTGCAAGTTGGAATTAAATAATTTTGGGCTTTTTCCAACTTTTTAGTTATCCATTTATTTCTAACAAAACCTTTCTTGCGACCCACAGTTTCGGACGTATCGGTCGTCTGGTTGCCAGAGTTGCTTTCGAGCATGGAGTTGACGTCGTCGCCATCAATGATCCCTTCATTGATCTGGAATACATGGTTAGTTCTTGGTGTATGATGTGATTACGGTAGTAATGTCAGTGCTAATGAGCGATGAAAGGAGTCGTGTGGGGATGATGAAGGTGTCACTTGTCACTGGTGAATATGCTAATTGAGACTAAATTAGCACTTATTGACATGCAAATATTTGGATCAGGCAGTAGCTCAAATTTGCTTAAGTTGTTACCGTAAGTCGAAGGTAACCTTGAAACGACCTTGGCTTTGACTTTCCCCAGGTGGTAGAAAGTTATGATCAGAAGTGAAGGTCTTATGAAGGGCACCTTAAGCCCTCAAGAAATGCAAACATTTTATCACTGCCAGCAGACGACTTTTTGTGCTGCATTGAGATGGATGCAAGTGCTTGCTACAAACTTGGCATTGCTTGCTAGGCTGCTGCAGTTGTACCAACTTTGATTGCCATGGCTGCTGCCTTAAGGAGTTCTAGCACTTCTAAGGTGATATTAATGTGATATAATTGCTGTATTCCAGGTGTACATGTTCAAGTACGACAGCACCCATGGTCGTTTCAAGGGCGAAGTTTCCCACGACGGAAAGAAGCTCATCATCAACGGACACAAGGTGTCCGTGCACAACAGGTGATGATTGGGATTGTCAAAGTCGTACGATGATGTGATGAAGCGATAATGAGAGTTGCTCTCATACTTTATCGGCTGATTAGTTACAAATTAGTTTTGTGATATTGATTCACTGCTTCATGAAACCAACCATCCAGTCAAATGTCAGCATGTTTTGATGGATTAATTACAGCAAGGACCCGGCTGCCATCCCCTGGTCCGAGGACGGAGCCGAGTATGTCGTGGAGTCCACCGGGTGCTTCACCACCGTCGAGAAGGCTTCCGCTCACTTGAAGGGAGGTGCCAAGAAGGTCGTCATCTCGGCCCCATCTGCCGACGCCCCCATGTTTGTCATGGGCGTCAACGAGAAGGAGTACAAGAAGGAGTACAATGTCATCAGCAATGCTCCTGCACCACCAACTGCTTGGCTCCCCTGGCTAAGGTCATCAACGACCGCTTCACCATCATTGAGGGTCTCATGACCACCGTGCACTCCTACACTGCTACCCAGAAGACTGTGGATGGACCCTCCAACAAGGATTGGAGAGGAGGCAGGACCGCTGCCCAGAACATCATCCCATCATCCACTGGAGCTGCCAAGGCTGTCGGCAAGGTCATCCCAGTCCTCAACGGCAAGTTGACTGGCATGTCTTTCCGTGTGCCGACCCCCAACGTCTCCGTCGTCGACTTGACCTGCCGTCTCGAGAAGGCAGCCAAGTACGACGACATCAAGAAGGTAGTTAAGGAGGCTTCCGAGGGCCCCTTGAAGGGCATCCTCGGATACACCGAGGACCAGGTCGTCTCCTCGGACTTCAACACCTCCAGCTATAGCAGCGTGTTCGATGCCGGAGCCGGAATCTCCCTCAACGATCACTTTGTCAAGCTCGTCTCCTGGTGGGTTGTTCTGGATATTATAACGACGATGCCTCCCGATCGTAATGTTAAATTGTTTATAAAAAATATTAATAAATATTAACCGATCGTCTAATTGATTAATTTTTTTTTTGTCCGTGCAGGTACGACAACGAGTACGGTTACAGCAACAGGGTCGTCGACCTCATTAACTATGTCTACAAGGTCGACCACGCCTAAACGGACCGGCCGGTTCGCGCAGTTCCGCTTCGCTTCACCTAGCACGGAACATAGATTTCAAGCAGTTGTCGTATTTTTAGATTCGTTATTTTTAATTCGAGGATTTCATAACTGATTGTTGGTCATTTTGCATTTTACCCTGTTGTATTTTGGGTCGGTCGTGGTCACGTGATCATGCTGCCAAAAAAGAGGTCGATCCTCAAACCTCGGAGCGTTTTGCAGGCCGCAAAAAATCGTTGGGCTCTAAGTTTTCCCTCAGGATCCTGTTTCAATGCTTGCTGTGTTGAGTGATTAAAGAAGAGATTCTGCTGATCAATTCACTTGTTGCTTCCTTGTCTTCTGCCGCTAAGTCGCTGGGGTCGATGGACCGCCCAGACCTACCCAGGTTTGCTTTGGGCTCGATGGTCAACCGTTCGGTAAACTTGCTAGCGGGTTCATCCGGGCAAGTCGGGTGACGCTTGCGTAAGCATTGCAATACAAACCTCTTGTAGAGGCCTCGCGCAGGTTCGACCTAGCCATCCCTAAAGCAGGACAATGGAGCACAAGGCGCCTAAAACGCATGTGGATTTGTCTCCAAATCAAATTAGTTACTATTATTATTATTATTAAGTGAACAACGAATTGCAACGAATTTATGACGTCAAAATCACGCACAATGGAATTCAAGTCGATTCGAGACAGTGACGACGACGTCGACCAAGGAAACTGATTATAATCAACCACTAGTCAAGTTGACCGCGCTAACCTGGCAAGGTGTGGGTAGTGGATGCGAGGTCAGTAGGTGCAGAAATTCACAAACTCAACTCCGACGAAAGGAATTCACCGCACGGAAAGACAAGTTGTTACAAAAATACAATCTCTCACGACTCCTAAATCAAGACAGGATCTGATTTGAATATGATAATGAGTCACCAACTGTCAACAACAACACCAACAACACTCCGGACCGAACGAGGTCACGACCTGTGTTCATTACTGTTCATTAATATTGAAAACGAGAGAGAGAAGAAAACTCAAGACGTCTGTGTAGCAACTTCAATACAAAAGCCCGTACTCAAAATTTAATACCCGATAGGCAATACTTGTTCGTGCCGAACGAATCGACGGATCATCAAAAGATACAACTCAGATCGTCTGCCTCCCTCCCTCATCTCTCGTCATCGTCACTTTAGTTGTCGTAGTAATCCTTGTCATTTCTACAGTTCTCAAAACCTCCCAACATTTTCCAGTGCCACTTCATTGGTTCCTGTAGGCCCGAGAAGCACTACTGGTCTTACATCCGGGCGGGGCTCCGTGGTGATTGGTGGCAGACCCGTGCCTCGTGCGACCCCCGCCCATGCCCGAGGGATTCAAGCCGGCGGCAGAAGATCCGAAGTTTGCCAGAACGGCGTCGACGGAATCTCGATCGGTGGTAGGAGAATGGAGACTGCAGATGCTGAGACTGGACATGGAAGAAGAGAGATTGAGGTTCGACGAGATGCCCAATGGCGAGGGGTAGTGGTTGTTCACCCCGAGGTCGTCTCCGGGGAGACAGGTCTCGACCATGGCCTCCAGGCAGTTGACGAACAGCTCTGCATTGTCCTGGTTTTGACTGGCCTGCAGGGAACAGTGGAATGCATGAGATAGAAAACACATAAGGATGACAAACGTAATGGATAGATAAACCGGGTCGGACAGCCTCTATCGACATTTTTACAATCACCTTAGCCTCTTCATTATCACCGTGACCACACAAATACCAAACGATTACAGTTACCTTGGTGAACGGCCCTGCAAACCTCCACAGACCCCCAAAGCCAATGCCTGAAAAGTTGAACGACATAACGACTAAGATTCATCACATTGATCACATTCAATCATCACCGCCATCACCCCACAACAATCACTATCATCATCGTACTCTGCAGGTAGGTGTGCTGCTGCTGAGACGACTCCTCGGACACCTGGGAGTTGTTGGTGTTGAGGATGATGCTTTGCACGGCACTGAGGATGGCCCGGTCGTGGCACAAGGAGAGGACAGAGTTGATCTTGGCGTCGATCAAGTTGTGTCTGCAACCAGCGAGAGTTAACGATTCAACTCTTAGCCTTCGTCCAGTTTTTAATTTCGGTCATTTAAAGGTTTTCGGTTCGACGACGACGAGACCACCCAACAAGACCACGGAGGGGCTAAATAATCCCCAGCTGACCAAAAATTAATCGAATGCCACCAAAACATGGGTGATAAAATTCCCCAGGACTCACATCACTGGGAAAACCTTGGGGAAAACCACTGATGCCTCTGCAAGGTATTCGTAAAGGATCCGAGCTTCGTTCTCATCCGTAGTGTTCCTGACCAGAGTCGCCTGACAAAGCATGGGATTTACAGCACTTTAATATGGTCAAAACATCATTATCAAACAAACCAATCAAACATTTATTATGTTAATTTCAACCAGCCATAGCCATCGTAAAATTGGGCTGATTATAATATTCGAATGAGACCGACCAGGACGGTAAGAAGGAGGGCCTGGGTGTTGTAGTCAGTAAGGACTCAGGATCGAGAAGGATGTTGTTCTCATTCGAAACCGATCCTCTCAAACTTCGATCCTTCGCAGCTTCCGACGGCTGCTGGCCGCCGGCGACGTCGGCGTCGCCAACAGCAGCTGCAGCAACAGCACCCTCTCCAGCTGAGCAACAGACGCCGACTCCCCTCAACCTCACGGCGGACTGGTCCAAAAGGGCCGTACCGACCCCGATGTTGTCGCCGACGGGGTCCGTAGCCATTGCGGTCATGGTGGTAGTTGTGGTCGAGGTGGTAGTCGTCGAGGTAGCCGTGGGTACCTTGCCAGATTTTGGGGTCGGCATGGAGCTGCTGCGCTGGGTCTTGAACGGCAGCAGACGAGTTGTGTTTTCCAGGTCGAGACTTCTCCAGGCCTTGGGACAGTTTACAATGGAGGCGGCCTGCTGCCAAGGCAACAAGGTTGGACCAAATTAACAAACTTAAATGGGAATGATTACAACGTAAAAGTAAAATAAATTATAGACTATAACACAAAATAAAGGTAAATAATTAAAAATATCAGTCGACTTATTAAACCATCCTGTTGGATCAACTAATCAATACCTCTCAATTCAACTCACCTGGACTTGAGACACCTGACTGGGGGGAGGCCTTCTCGCAGGATCCAGTCCGTCGCAGCTCTTCTGACGTCTTGCCGAGGAAGCCGAAGCCGACGAGGGGGGCAGAGGTAAGTTGCCGGCCGAGCAGGCCTGAGGAACCAGGGAGGCACCGGTACCCAGGTTGGAGTTTAAGGTAGCCCCGCCCGTGTGGCAGTGGTGGATATTGGACTGGCAATCGACGGGGCAGTCACAGTCAGTGACGACGGCATCATGGAACTACTGACAGTGGCGGCTGCCAGAGGAAGGGAGTAACCGGTCGGAAAATTCTGGAGCTGAGATGGTTGAGGGGCAAATGGAAAACTGTGGAGGTAGTGATGGTGGTGGAAGCTACCATAGTAATGGGGCTGGTACTGGTTGAAAAGATAGTGGGGAAACTGGTTGAGATGGTGGGCGTGCGGATAGGCCGGGTTCTGAATGGAGGAGCCGCTGCTGTTGCTACCGCTGCTGCTACTAGTGGCAGTGTGATTAGCTACAACGCTACTGGCGTTAATGTTCTCGTTGTTGATGCTGTCGCTCGAAACGGATTCAGAGATGTGCATGACCGGACAGGAGCGATGGTGCTTCAGATGGCACCTGCTCCTCACCTCCTCGGACAAAGAGACAAGGGCGGCCAGATAGGGCGCACTCTGAGGCGTGACCTCGAACTTGTCCCTCTTGGCGCACTTGGCAATGATCGAAAGCAGCATGTTAAGGACGCGAATGGTCCTCGAGACTGTGTTTGTGACAGGGTGTCTCGTCCCCTTCAGGAGGTGGCCGACCAGGGCAAAGTTGAAGTTGGCCTTGAAGCTGAGACCCATGGAGTGGTCGAGCTGCTTGAAGTGCCATTCCAAGGGCTCCCTGGTCTCCATCATCACCTTCTCCAGACTCTGCACACGATCACGATGATGATGATGATGATGATGATGATGACTTTGATGATATTCATCATTACATTTTATTTGTAAGTACCGTCAAGAAATGACCGTGCCAAATGTTAAATAACACCTGGTAAAAAAAAGATTCCTACCTGATTGTCAAAGACTCCAAGACTGTCGAGCATGTGGAGGTTCTGCTCCAATAGCGCGAGACCCGCGGCGTACAGGGAGACCTCGTCCAATTGGAGGACAGAGACGGCCACCCAAAACAGGTGCCTGTGGATCAACGAATCAGGTCTGAGAAGGGGCTGGAGTCTGGTGAGGCACATGATGATGGCCTCTATCAAGGTCAGGTCAGTGTAGGACTCGAGTGCTTTGACCAGGATGCGGAGGAGCTGCTTGACCTCAGAGTCCGTGACATTCTTGCTGATGCAGCCATATACGATGATGGCTCTCGGCTGGAGAGCTGGGTTGTACTGGCAGAGGAAGATTGGTCACCAATAAATTAACCAATTTGGATAATTTGGATCAGCCAATCGGTCATCCTTTTGCTTACCTGAAAGGCAAAACCTCTGGCAAGTTCAGTCCAGTGTAGGCGCCATTCGCAGTCCTTCATCTCCTTCATGCAACCCTCCATGATCTCCAGCAAAGAGTCAGTGATGACCTCGAGGGACTGGAGCGAGACCCTCTCCTGTTCGGGTGGGGTGTAGGCGAACGACCGATCCCCGGGTCTGTAGCTCGACCTGAAGGCGCTCACCGCTGCCGACTTGACCTTGCTGATGCCGAAGAGTTGGTAGAACTTCGGCAACGAGAACTCCGTGAGGCTGAGCTTGAGCATCCTGAGGACGTCCTCGCTGAAGTTGAGCTGGGAGCAGGTGCACAGCGAATGGATTATGTTAATGACGAGGCCGTGGGTCGACGCCTGGAGGGAGAGGGGGCCCGTGCAGACCAGTAGGGTCACCACGTGGAAGAGCAGGGGAAGGTGAGTGGCCACGTCGAGCGAGTTGTTGAAGGAGAGCATGAGGAGGTATCGGAGGAGGATGGCTATGTCGTCCCACATCAGGTGTTGCTCCAAGGTTTGAGTGGGGGTCATGCAGGTTCTGTCTATCAGCTTTTTGACATAATTAATCAATGTTTTGTCAAGAGATATTCATTGCAGCATTAATATTCACTTAGCCAATGATGATGATGATGATGATGATGATGGTGGTGGTGATGATGATGATGATGATGATGATGTGATGATGCTGGTGATGATGACGCCAGTAGTCCAACTCACCCTGCAGAGTCTCCAAATAACTTTCCTGGACACGAGCTGAACATTGGCAGACGCCAGGGCCACAGCTGTGTCGGCCATTATCTCTGCCTGGATCGACCCAAGGCCCCCTGTGACACTCCTCTTGATGAAGCTATCGAGGACCATGTCCAAAAGATCGGACACCTGGCCTATGTTACCCCAGATCTTTGCTTGAATGGAAGGGTACATCTGGAAAAGAGTGAGTGAGTGGGTGGGTGAGTGTGTGGCCATTTGGGTTTGTGAGTAAGTAAATAATTGAGCAACTGGAAAGCAAAATTTCCTTACGATGCACAAGTAAAATGACAATTATATTGGTGATGATGATGATGATGATCATGAAGATGGTGGCGGCGACGACAATGAGTGACGCACCTCGACTTCGTCGATCGTCATGGTGATGAGCTTGTCCAGAATGAGGGCCACCTTCTGCCTCTTGTTTTCGTCGTTGTGTCGACAAAACCTGCTCGAGGACGGAAAAAAACGACAACTGCAGGCCGATTTCGCTAGTTTCGAGCGGCAGGTTTTACTTTCACAGAACGAAGCGTACAAGAAGTCACTCACGGGTTTGTCAACATCATCCCCACTTGCTTCTCCCCAACAAATTCCCCCACCCACCTGGTCAGGTTGGGTAGCCAGGGAGTCATGTACTCGAGGCAGAGGTGCTTCATCTCGATGTTCGAGTTTCGAAATCCCTGGATGCACTCCTCGAGAAACTCGAGGGTCAGGTGGGGTTCGTTGGCGGCCAATCGCTCGCTGATGCTCTTGATGAAGATCGTGTTATTGGACGGGATGCACAGGCCTGGGTTTGGTGCATAATGGGAGGAGTCAGCCGGTAATGACATCAATAACGTCAACGTACAAATTGCTGCTCAGGTGATGTGATCATTACGATCATTACCGTCGTCAAATTCCAAGGTAGTACCTGCTGTTTGGAGCAGTTGACCTTCAATCCTAAGGTCGAATGTTTGAGTGAGAGTACAAAGGAGGTTGTAAGCGGCAGATCTGAGGCTGGGATCCTGGCTCCCCAAGTTGAGGAGTGCCACGTTGAGTAGGGTACCAGGGACGTCCTTGGGTCGGATCTTGGTGTGGACCGTCACACTGTCCTGTTGCTCAAAAGTTAAGTAATTAAATTCAAATTTTAAGCAGGCCTATCATGGATATCATAGACATCTTAGATATCGTGTTGTCGACATAAAAAGTCAAAATTCAAAATCAGCAACAACAACAAACACACAGGTTGTGACAGTTCCCATCTGGTTCTGATGTGGATGATGGCCTGGACGATGCTGTCGCAGTCATTGTGGATGAAGCTGAGGGAGCTGCTCTCGTTGGAGATGGTCAAGGTGAACTGGTTATCATCCACCAAGCACACCTGCAATGGTGATGATAGTGATGTTGATGGAGATTGTGGCAGCAACAGTAATGGTGATGGTAATGATGATGATGATGATGATGACGATGATGACTACTCACCTCTTCAATCTCAGAGGCATAGTAAACATCGTTTAGAAGAACCGAATGGCCGAGCACTTTGCTCTTCTCCGACGAGGTGACCTGTATTGCATTGGGACCCACCTGTCAAAATGGTCAGCAGTTAATTATAATTGTTAAAAACTAACCCCAATGAATAGCTGCCCTTGAGTGAAACTATCATTTGTCAGACCACCAACACCATAACTATCATCATCATCACCTCCTCCATCAACACCATCACTATCATCATCGCCTCCACGATCATCATCATCATCACCACCATCACCATGATCATCATCATCATCATCATCAGCCTTTTTTTTCCCTTCCAATTCAGGATGAACAGTTTGCAGCACATCTGCCGACCTTGATGGCAACTTTCGTGTCCTTGTGTGCGAGTTTGAGTGCATTATTGAAGACCTTGAGGTCCTCCTCGAGCGAGAGGGTTGCACCGGGGAGTTTCTGTTGGTCCGAGTCGATGTAGTCGTTCAGCTTGTGAGGGTGCTCGATGAAGACCAGCTTCCTGTTGTTCTGTTCGGATGGCAGGAAAGTCGTAATGATTGTGGTTACTGTTACTAAAATAATATTAATTATGATGATTATGGTTACTGTTACTAAAATAAGGTCGACTAATAAGCGATTTTAAACGATGTAATTAATATAAATTAAGTGAATATTATGTCAATATCAATTAATCATCATCATCATCATCATCATCACCATCATCATTATCATCATCATCATATTCATCACTAAAATCATCAATATCAGCACCAACCCTTAGAGGTGTGAGAATCCTGTCATGGTACTTGGTGTACTCCCTGACCCACGAGTTGCAGTTGTAGATGTACGCCAGGTGGATGTTCTGGTACACCACCTCGGGCATCACCACGAACCACTTGGACAGGAAGTCTGTCTGCGATTGGTCGAGATGATAAATGGTCAGATGCTCGTAGCAAATGTATTTTCATCACCATCATCATCATCATCAATGTAGTTGTAGTCATCATCATCACCATCATCATCAATGTAGTTGTAGTCATCGTCATCACCATCATCATCATCATCAATGTAGTTGTAGTCATCATCACCACCATCACCGTCAGCATCATCATCATCATTATTACATAATAATAATAATAATAATAATAATAATAATAATAATAATAATAATAACAACAACCATTGCGATCATCATCACCACCACCTCTACTCACCCTGAACCTGTTGTCAGCACAGGTGTGCGTGAAGTCGATGACGAGCTCGAACGGCTTGTGATAGAAAGGCTTCAGAGTCAGAAGGACGTGGTAGATCAGCAAATCTCCATTGATGTCCAGCACCCTGATGATGATGATGATGTGGGTGATGATGATGATGATGCTGCTGGTGTTGACGATGTTGGCAATGACGATGATGATGTTGGTGATGATTACGATGATGATGTTGGTGTTGATGATGTTGGCAATGATGATGATGATGATGATGATGACGTTGGTGATGATAACAGAATAAACATTCCAAACTAAACAAAACAAACAAAACAAACAAACAAAACCATTCGTCGACGCAAAAAACACAAAACCGAAACGAAAATCTCAACCAAGGTCTAGGCCGATTGAGACGCAAATCAATCGAGATGCAAATCAATCGAGATGCAAATCAATCAAGATGCCCGTCTTCCGAAGCCTGGCCTCGATCGACTTAAGGCAAGAGAACTGAAGAAGAACTGAAGGAGAAGTCAGACCAAGACTTTACCACACTGACTTGTATCTCCTGGCCACGTAGTAAAACACCGGATTGCCGGCCTTGCTGGTCCCCGCTTGGTAGAAGATGTTGAGGGACTTGAGGCTCTTGAATTCGTCCTTCTCGTGCATGTTGTGCTTCGACATGATCTCCTCGAACTTGGTGCTCGTCATGTCCACGCTGTTCCATCTGTTCGCAAAAGGTGAGTGAGGCGATGATGACAATGAATGTAATCATGTGTTGTGTTATGTGTTTTGTGGGTGATAAAAAGAGTTCAAATGGGTGCTGTTGTTGATAAGTACTGCATTCAAACATTCTGCATTCAGTACAGTACTGCATTCGTCCATAACTCTACTCAAACAAAACTCAATTTGTTCAGACTCATTGACTTAGCCAACATAAACGAAGGAATGAATGAATGAATGAATGAATGAATGGAATGAATGAATGAATGAATGAATGAATGAATGAATGAATGAATGAATACAACACTCATCCCCTCATCTCATTAACCATCCACACACTCACTGAGAATCCAGAGGTCTGTGTTCGGGCGGACCAAGGTAGGCAAGCAGAGTGGCCATCTTGTCAAAGGGCCTCCTGCCAACGGCCTTGTGGTCCCTGCTACTGGAGAGGTAGTCCCCGATCTTCTCCTGGTTGATCCAGAGGAGGCGATGGAGGGCAAGGACGTTGGCGTCGCTGATGAAGGACAGGCTGTGATTGGACGTGTCGAGGGTCTCGCAGTCTGATGCTATCTCCACGAAGAAACTGCGGTCGAAATCAAGGAGGTGGAAAAACCGGACAAGTTAATTATAGAACATCGGCCTTAGCGGAGAATATTTAAACATGCACTGCAGCATTTCTCACTAACACCACTTAATCCTGACTAAGTCAACTGCAGTCCAACTATCTGTCGTCTGAGTCCCAAGTCAAAAGGTGTCGTGTTCGAAACCAGGTTCGGCAAAAAACTGGACCCGCAACAATCCACAACATCCAAACAGTTGTGGAGCACATTAAATACATTAAATCAAAACACATGCTCATCCTTGAAAATGAGCAAGTTATCAAACTCATCACCAACGAGATCATAATCAAGATCAAGATCGAGATCAACGTCAACAAACTTCCTGCCGGGCTCGAAGTTGGTCTTCAGGAACTCGTTGAAGATCCTCATGTGGACTTCCTTCGTGAAGAGGACATGGTTGGCCACGTTCTGCATGATCTTGCACATCAGCGTGAGGCCCCTCTTCATCCGAGAGGTGGGCTGCTGCTCGATGATGCCCGACTCGCAAGGGGAGACTGAGT
>MPNW01000721.1:16325-28825 GCA_011800805.1 Hirudo medicinalis | reverse complement strand
TTTTATTTTTAGATTGAAATTTATTCCCAGTTGATTTCTGTGTTTTTTATTTCATTTTTACTTTATTTCTTATTTAATTAATTTTAATTTATTTTTTAGAATTTTCTTAATTTTCAATTTAATTGGCTCTTTTAATTCATCGTAGCAGCATGATTTCTAGGGGACATTTTGTTTCGTTCTTTATAATATTATTTGAATTAGACAATTAAACCAATATTATTATTATATTATAATATATTTGAATTAAACACTTAAACCAACAATATTATTTGAATTAAACACTTAAACCAACAATATTATTTGAATTAAACACTTAAACCATCAATATTATTTGAATTAAACACTTAAACCAACAATATTATTTGAATTAAACACTTAAACCAACAATATTATTTGAATTAAACACTTAAACCAACAATATTATTTGAATTAAACACTTAAAAATAAATTTAAACATTCTTAAAGTTACGTAAGCACTGTTACGATTTCTGTACTTATTTAGCGAACCATGCATCAATCCGAGGACAGGTCATTCATAACAAAGCCATACCAGTTCAATGAATCCACTTCTTGTAATACGTCAGTACAGCTTCTTATGACGCAATGTCAAGTGTTTATTTGTTATTTAAAAAGGCTTATAAGTTGTAAATATTGCTTGGTTTTCTTTGAGTAGATCTTTATTTTACATTTTTGTTTACTTTTGTACGCACGCCCACTTGTAACGAGTGTTAACGAGGGTCAGTCTGATAGCAGGAACGTGTGAAACACCCTTAAGGCTGACCCTTGAGTTATTTTACTTGGTTTTTTTATTTTTCTGTTGCTTTACTGTTGTTGTGTTTGGTGAATAAATGAAATTTCTCAAAAAGAGAAAAACAAAAGTGTGAAATCGTGGAGCCATCGCATTCCTCCTCTCGACTTAGCTTCATCCTTTAGCGAGCATTGTTGCACAGTAGAAAACGTTCGTTCATCTTCACGGCAACAATATGTTTTCGAAATTGAAATTTTTACCACCCAAAAAATGTTCTCACAATCTGCTTGTTGAATTCGCTCGCTTCGAGTGCTCGGAGCTCGATATTGCTGCCCGAGGCCACTCGGCAGATTAGTTTTGTTATTACATTTGTCTTTAATTACGTAAACTAGTAGACAATGGTTGTGCACTCGGTGAAAATCTAATCTAAAAGTCTTGAGTTCGAAACCTGCCCGGAATTGGATGTCATTCATCATATTACGCCAGTACACCACTATTTTTCAAATGGTCGCAGGTTTTACGATGATTTAGACTCCAAATTTGAGATTGAATGAGGGTTTAACTTGAGAACTTAATGTGCACATCTTCATACTTTGCCCTCGGCTACAATTTGCTGCAAGGTCAATTGTTTTAATTAGCTTTTTGCTAATGATTATGACTCAGTAATAATAATTTTCTGCATCTTCTTGGCTATTTTAAGACACTCGATCTATAAATAGGTCTTGTGTATTTTCCATAGTTGCTTTTCTGTCGTCCTCAGATTTCTCCCTAAGCAAGAACGCAACTGGGAATGTACGTGACTCATGTCAAAGTGACATGGTGGTTTTGGAGTGAATTGTTGTCGTTCCGAGAGGAAAGTGAAAGAACATTTGAATCTCAAACCATTTATAAATTCGTAATCGTCCTCAACGACTTTCTTAGACAATTACTCGGATAACCAGAGCAGCATCAGCTATAGCGGTTCAGACATTAACAACAATCTCTTCTGTCGAGTAGCTCAGTCTGGCAGGACCCCATCGGCTGGCACTTTGTTCCGCTGACATTGTAGAACTCGAATTGTTCCAAAAATTACGCTGCGATGAAGTTTTTTGTAATCATTTTTTTGGTGACTTGGTCATCGTTCCGCCTCGGATTCTGTGCTTTTCCCGAGGAGCGGGAGACCAGCATCGGGTTGAAGGCAGACGATCAGACAGGTCAGAATTGAAAGTTTAATCTCAAATTGCCAAGATTTCTATAACGCCTTTCCATGATGTCATTTAATGAGTGCAATCAATGTAGCTAACATTTTGATGCAATAATTGAATGCAAACCAAACATTTAAAATCGAGTCTTGTTTTTGCAAAAGCTGACAGCTCCTGTCCGGAAAAGTGCAGCTGCTCGAAGAACCTCACGGTCATCAACTGTTCCAGGAGGAAGCTCGAAGCGATCCCTAAAAACATTCCGAGCTCGGCGACCATACTTTACCTCGGTCACAACAGAATCTCCACGATCGAACAAGATTCCTTTGCAAATCTAAAGATGCTGAGAGACCTCTACATCAACAACAACCGCATCGGCTTCATCGACGAAGGTGCTTTCAAGGGTCTGGCCTCCTTGAATCTCCTCTCGCTGACCTCAAACTTATTATCAGAAGTCAAGGTCGAAGTTTTGCAAGATCTGGCCAGTGTAGAAAAACTCTATCTCACCATGAATGATATCTACAAAATGCCAGACTTTGCCTCTGTGCCCATGAATAATTTAGTTTACTTGACCGTCGACAACAATAAGCTCCGAAACGTCGACCTTTGCCACGAGAGGAGTGGCGTGATCTTCGGCAAACTGGGAACTCTTGTCTTATCTAACAACCTACTGGGATCATTGAAAGTTGGGGACTTTGCATGCATCAGTCCCAAAAGTTTGACAAAGATAATTCTTTCAAGGAACAAGATAGTCTCGATTGATGATGACACATTTTCGTCCTTTGATCAGTTGCAGTCCATAAGCTTGTCATACAATGACAACTTTTCCTGGCAGACGCTCGTGAATTTTACCAGCTCGGTCAGCAATTGCATCAAACTGAACTCTATCGACTTGAGTGGTGTTTTTGTGAGAACAGACTTAGTGCTCAATTCCACGACTTTTTCCAAGCTCGCCAAATGTCCCATTCGATACCTGTTACTTTTGAAATCAGACAAAGTCTCCAAAGTGAAATTTGGAACTTTTGATCATTTTCCAAAGCTCGAAACCTTGGATTTGAGTAATGGCGTGATAGCCGAGTTCGAAGACGACCTGACGAACCTAAAAAAGCTCAAGGATCTCAGACTTCAGCGGAACAGGCTCAGGTTTTCGTCGGTGGAGCGGCTTTCGTTGCCGAGTCTCGAGAGTCTCAATCTGGCCGAAAACATCAACCAGGAACTTACTGAAAAGATGTTCACAGGTTTTCCAAAGCTTAAGACCTTAATCCTGAGAAGTTGCAAGATTGACAAGATATTCAACAATGCTTTTGCAGGACTCTCAAACCTCAGAGAGCTTGATTTGTCAATGAATGACATCGGAGGAAACAACATCCCTTCGAAACTGTTTAACAGCTGCCCCAAACTGAAGAAAATTGATGTCAGCACGAACAAGATGACTTCCATCTCCACAGAGCACACCCTTTTCGAAGGATTGTATCAACTTCAAGAGCTTGATTTGAGCAACAACAACTGCCACAACATGTCCGAAGGTCTGTTCAAAGATCAGACGGATCTCAAGAATCTCAACTTGGCAGGAAATAGGCTAGGACAGTACTTCTCGGCCATCCAGAGAAACTCGCACCTATTCGGCAGCCTTCGCAATCTCAAAAAGCTGGAATTGCAAAGAAACGACATATCGTACATTCCGGACGAACTCTTTTACGGTCTCGGCTCTTCCGCCATCATTAACCTTTCCTCTAATTCCCTCACCGTTGTCAAGCCTTTTTTATACAAGAACACCAATGTTCTGGAATGCCTGGACATGTCAAGAAACCATCTTTCTCACCTTAGTCCAGAGGATTTGCTTGGCATCCCATCAAAGACCTCTCTCAATATTTCCTTCAATCCTTTTGACTGCTCTTGCGATCTTCGATCTTTCATGTATTGGCTGAGGAACCTGAATATCTCCTATATGGATAGCAAACTGGCCGACATCAAAAACTGCAAATGCAGCTCGCCAGTTTCTTTGGCCCAAAAACCATTGCTAGAGTTTGATCCTGACTCCATTATTGCATTTTGTAACTGGATTTATATTCTTATAGGATCTCTGCTGATTCTCTTCGTCGTCGCGTTGTCGACCGGCCTGGCGCTCTTTCGATATCGGTGGCACATTCGTTTCTATTGCTTTCAACTTCGACAAAGGAAAAAATTCAAGAGACATCACGGCACTATATATGGCAGTATCCCAGCAAATGTGGAGAAATATGTTTACGACATAACCATTTCTTATCATGAAGGGGATGAAAATTGGGTTTTGGGAAAACTTATCCCAAAACTTGAGCAATGGAAGAAAGGCATTACAGATCAGAATGTGCCTGATGATGATGATGATCCAATTGAAGGTTTTTTGTTTGCAGTTGGTTACAACTCAGAATTTGGTAAAAACTCGTTCTTACAAGTCTGTGAAGCCATGATGGAATCAAAGAAAATAATCCACTGCATCAGCAAAAAGTATCTGAACAGCCACAAATGCTTGGAGGAAATAAATGCAGCCGTTTTCAGTCGACATCAACTAGAAGTTGACACCATGGGAAACCAAGGACTATTCTTAATAATTCTTGAACCCCAAGTTGATCTCATTCTTCCAGCTACAATCAGACCTCTCAGAGCTTCAAATAAATTCTGCGAATGGTCAGAAGACAAAATGAGACAAACATTGTTCTGGAATGACCTTCGGAAAGCTCTTGCGATATGCAGTTGGAAGGCAGGTGAAACTTGGCAATCTGAGGAGTAACACCAATGATGACACTAACATTGACATTTGTAGTGACAGCACATTCCTATAACGCGCAATGACGCCATGTGTAAACGATTTGAATCTTCCTTAGTTTTCTGTTGTCATTCTTGGCGAGAGAGCTGCATGGTTGCCGGCCCCGGCATGTTATGGCCGTGGCCGAACCGAACCTCTTTTCCTAGCTCTCTTACAATAGACATTACAATAATAAAATTACCCATCATAACTTTGTTGTTCAGTTCATTAAATTAGCCGAGCGTTAGAAGAAAGGAGCAACAAGCACACATGACTGACACCAACGCTGGCGTTAATTCCATCTGTGCCTAATGTCGCAACTACTCTGGCTGATGTTCACGATATTCATGTAACTGAGTGTTTTCCTCAATAATAATAATAATAATAATATTAATAATAATAATAATGGTAATAATAATTGTTAGTTTGTGTGGCGCCGTATTCAGAACGAAGAGAACAGAAGACAGAGAACTTCCGACATTTTGTAATCAAATTTCCAATATTTTAGCAGAGATACATTTTAAATTATGTTATTTTTAATTAATTTAAAAAAAAAGTATCTGGACTCATTAAACGTCAACAAATTTTGGGTCAATTTAATGAACCGACCTAGATATTACGCTATATATTCTATTGCACCGGTCGTCTCATCCTCTCCTATAAAGTTGGACTCGTCTGGCGGCTTGTGGTCTGAGATTGTTGGATCGTAGTTCTGTGTTTTGTCCGAGTGAATTCCTCAAGAAAATGTCTAAGTTGCCGTACAAAGTTGGTGAGTGATTTGCGAACGAAAAGCGTCATGAGAAAAATTAAATTTGGTTACGCTCGTGTATTGGATATATTGTGTATCTGGCTAACTAGTGGCGATATTACATATCGCTCAATAACCAGTTGTCAATATGGTTCTTTAAGAATTAATTCAAAAATATAAGAATGAGCTGAAGCCGAACTTTGCCCGCAGCTGATATCAATTTGGCCGACTGGGGTGAGAAGGCCATCGCCATTGCCCGTAACGAGATGCCGGGGTTGATGATGATGCAGAAAGTCTATGGCCCTAAGAAGCCCTTGAAGGGTGCCCGCATAGCAGGCTGCCTGCACATGACCGTCCAGACGGCAGTCCTCATCGAGACGCTCGTGGAGCTCGGAGCTGAGGTTGGATGAAGATATTTTTGTTGGATAATGGCGTTTTTTGTGATATTTATTAATCTAATTAATTTGTTGTTAATTAGATGCTTCATTAAATTAATATTAGTATTCTACTATTCTATTTTGAAAGTTGTTTAATTAGAGTGAGTTGCTCTTGCAAATTTATAAAGTATATCATGTCTGATGCCATAAGAAGCATCTAATCACACGGACATCTTTCCAATATTCCAGGTCCAATGGTCGAGCTGCAACATCTTTTCCACTCAAGATCATGCTGCCTCTGCCATTGCCAAGAGGGGCATCCCTGTGTATGCATGGAAGGGGGAGACTGATGATGAATACTTCTGGTGCATTGAACAGGTACATGGTGGCCTGTGTTTTGATTGGTCCGTTGTTAATTAGCTAATTAGTAAAAATGGTCATTAATTACTTATTACAAAGGCCGACCATTAATATCATCATTGGACCTTTTTGGACATTCATAATAGATAAACATAATATCCAAATTGGCCAAATTATGATGATTGATGTCAATTCTGACTAGTAAGTTATCCATTCTCCTCATGACAGACGATCTTCTTTGCTGGTGGCAAACCACTCAACATGATCCTTGATGATGGTGGTGATCTCACCAACTTTGTCCATGAAAAATACCCCCAACTCTTGCCTGGTGGGTTGGAAGTCTTATTGGTCGATTTGAAAATTGCTTTGATGTGATTGGTGGACTTTATCTTGGGTCATGATAATGGATGGTTGGGTCAGACAGGGCGTTGAATGGACAAATTTTTATTTTGAGATTTTACGTTTATGGATGGATTTCGATCTGATGTAATGTTCTTATATGGATTTTGATCTGATGTAATCAATCCAGGTATCAAGGGCATTTCTGAGGAGACTACCACAGGTGTTCACAACCTGTATAAGATGCTTGCCAAGGGTGAGCTGAAGATTCCCTCCATCAACGTCAATGACTCTGTCACTAAGGTGATGATTTCACGATGTTTGCCGAATCCTCTATTTTGAGTTTCTGCTGTTATTAAACTTTACAAGTTTACAAGAGTCTGATTTAAGATTCGTCACAGAATGAACTTTTTCTACCTTGGAAACATTCAGTTGATGCACTTTTACTAATGATTCTATTGGCTGATATGCTCGCTGATAAACTTCAGAATAATCATCAATATCATCATCATCACAATTGATCTTTATGTTTATTACTCCCTCCAGAGTAAGTTCGACAATCTGTACGGATGTCGCGAATCTCTCGTCGACGGAATCAAGAGGGCCACCGATGTCATGCTCGCCGGAAAAGTTGCCGTGGTCGCCGGATACGGAGACGTCGGAAAGGGTTGTGCCACTGCCCTCAGGGCCTTTGGTGCCAGGGTCATCGTCTCGGAGATCGACCCGATCAATGCCCTCCAAGCTGCCATGGAAGGTGATTTTAATGCTAACCGTTGTATCCCTACTTTTATGTTTGTTTATTGTCTACAACTAAACTATAAGAAGTGTGAGAGATATCCTGATTATTGTACCACTACAAGACTAACCATTTGTTTGTCATCCTAAAGTTCATTCCATTTTCCACGATGGGGTTCACTTTCGTGACTTCCAAAGCACTTTGCCATTAATTAACTGGAATTATGCATTTACTCTATCGTCTTACATCGTCATGCCTCCTTTACGCACGAGAGAATTCAATATTCGTAAATGGCGTGACATTTGACCTCAGGTTACGAGGTCACCACGGTCGAAGAGGCCATCAAGGAAGCAAGGCTCTTCGTCACCACCACCGGCTGCAAGGACATCATTACCGGCGCTCACTTCCCTCACATGCTCGACGACGCCATCGTCTGCAACATCGGCCACTTTGACATCGAAGTCGACGTCAAGTGGCTCAACGAGAACTCTGTCTCGAAGGAAAACATTAAGCCTCAGGTACTTGAGTTGATTGCTTGCGATTAGGTATGTGAGTGAATGAGTGGGTGAGTGAGTGAGTGGATAAGTGAATAGGTATGTGAGTGAATGAGTGGGTGAGTGAGTGAGTGGATAAGTGAATAGGTATGTGAGTGAATGAGTGAGTGAGTGAATAAGTAAAATGGTTTGATTGTTAATATTGGAGGTGTCGTTCAACTGGGTTTGTTTATCATGAAGGTCGACAGGTACACCCTGTCCAACGGTCGCCACATCATTCTGCTGGCAGAGGGCAGACTGGTGAACCTTGGCTGTGCCATGGGTCATCCCAGCTTTGTCATGAGCAACTCCTTCACCAATCAGGTCCTTGCCCAGATTGAACTCTGGACCAAGGCAGACAAGTACCCGCTCGGGGTTCACTTCCTGCCCAAGAAGGTGAGTCTGGCTCTATTGATGCTTAAACCCTCAATCAATTTCTATGGTACTCATCGTGACTAAGACCACTGCATGGAATAAACATGGACATGTTTGGCTCATTAGCATGCTAATCATTCGACATCAATTATCCTTCCAGCTGGATGAGGAGGTTGCAGCCCTTCACCTCAACCACCTCGGAGTCAAGCTGACCAAGCTCTCCCCAGAGCAGGCCGCCTACCTTGGTATTCCAGTGGAGGGTCCCTACAAGCCTGACCACTACAGGTATTAAGAGGGTGGACTGGTTACCTAGGGATCACAGCTCAGAAAATCTGATTCCTACCTGTAGTGACTTTAAATGGGAACTGACGTTATCATGCTGAAATAATTCCATTGGCAGAGATGTGGGATGATTATAATAATTTATTCGGCTTGCACCGATTATTAATGAGTTGTTTTCCTGTTTGACCTCGGTAGGGATTTGTGTCGAAGTTTCTCAATATTGATCATTTATTTCTGAGAGGCCTCATTGTCTTGTGTGCATGTTTATGAGGTGAGGAGGTCCTAGATGGATGCTGGCAATTGCTCGGCTTGGATGGCCGGTGTCCACAAGAGCAGGCTCCTTGTGTGGTGCTAATTCGTGCCAAATCTGGCTGGTTCTGCCTACAGGTTTTGGAGTATAGTTCCCTCGAGAGTTGCATTTGAGCTGGGAGAATACGATTGGTAACTGCAGGTTTTATTGGTTAAAAAATTTTCCCAAATAGTTACGGCATGTTACCGATGGAATGGGTTGTTAGGAGTGGCACAAAGTGGCTGATCGCCACAAAAGTATAAATTGTTCGAACAATATCAAAGCACCAAAAGTTATCAGAACGATTAATCTTAATTAATATAAATTGGACGACAATGTTGAACAACAATAACAGCAACAAATTTGTAATTGGAAGCTGGCAACAAGTTAACGAGTAGGCGAGTCGAACGCTGGAAATTCATCTGTTTCACCATCTTTCTCCCATGACAGAGCCACCGGTCGACCTGGTGGACGGAGGTAATAAATGAATAAAAATTTAATGCTCAAGGAATTCACTTTTAAACGACTCTCGAGTTTTTATTGGTGGCTATTATAAGTGCCTCATTGCGATTGGTCAGATATTTAAAGGCTGTGCATGGTTTTTTAGTCTCAAAAACTCACATTGCAGGATCTCCAAGGACGACGTCTGTTCGTGAATAAAGATGAGATGAATTTGAATAATTTATGAATTTATGAGATAAAATTATAAAGATGGCATAACACGATCTCCATTCAACGGCCAATTTTCATTATTGTCATACTAATATACATGAAATTCGAAAAAAATCTCTCTAGGCGCTCTAGCATTCACAAAACCTGTTTGAATATTCATTAAATAGCTGCTAACTAAAATATAAATGGCTATTAATTTCATCAATGTACTAACACGGCCTGGCTTTGGAGATTTCTTTCAAGTTCCTGTGGATAAAGTTTGATATTTCACATGAATATCATCGCCACCTTCCTCATCAAATGTCATCATTGTCGTTGTGATAACATCAACATCTCTACCATCATGATCATTATTGCAGACAAGAATTCATTCATCATCATCATCATCATCATCATCATCATCATCATCATCATCATCATCATCACCATCATCATCATCATCATCATCATCATCATCATCATCATCATCATCATCATCATCATCATCATCATCATCATNATTCCTCTATACAATAACAATCATCATCATCATCATCATCAATAGTCGTCGTCACGGTCATCATCATCATCATCATCATCATCATCATCATCATCATCATCATCATCACCATCATCGTCATCGTCATCATCATCATCATCATCATCACCACCACCACCACCATCGTCATCATCATCATGATGTCGCCACTCACATCGGCCAGTAGAAGCAGACGCAGCAGGTGAGGACGAGTGCGACGACGAAGACGAGGATGGAGAAGGCGATGAGGATGAACCACAAGAACCACTTGTCCGACCACCACTTCGTCGTGAAGTTGCCTCCCGAGAAGCAGTCCTGGAGAGTGGGAGGAGTCACGAAGTCGTGAATATTAATGAGGTGGTGAATAACACTGCATTTAGCAGTGCAATTGAAAAGATGATTGTTTAAGGTTGTTCAAATTTGCAAAATGTTTTGACAAAGTTTAATTTTGGATTTAATTAAAAAAATAATATTTTATCCTTTCTGAATTCATTAATGGAAATAAACTACAAATGCATTAACTAATACAATCACTACTAATAATATCATGAATGGGTTATTATACAGCTATAAATAGCTATTGCTCAGCCCCTGGACCAGTGTACTGACATCGAAGGGGCTCTCGAGGCCGTAGTCCATTCTGAGATTGGCCAAGACGGTCTTGTTGTCAAGATACTTGACATCACTTGAGTCCCTGGTGACGTAATAGTCACCCGAGGGTTTGTCTAACTTCAGCAGTGCATAGCACATGGTCGAACTGGAGAGAAATTATAATAATTTATTCATAAAAATTATCATAACGATGATGTAAACAAGCAGTAAATATGTTATTTAAACACGTATCGATTGATTAGCATGCAAGATGACTATCTAATCAGCCATCACTTAGAGGATCATAAAAGTTGTTAGTAAATGAATAATTAATTAGATATGACTAGCATTCCATGAATAATTAATTAGATATAACTAGCATCTCATGAATAATTAATCATTATATAACTAGCATTCTATGAATAATTAATTAGATATAATTAATATAATTATAATCAGATATAATTAATAATTAATTATCTCATGAATAAGTAATCATTATATAACTAGCAGTCCATGAATAATTAATTAGATATAACTAGTATCCCATGAATAATTAATTAGACCCAAGTATATTATTCACATCTTGTTGCAAACGAGGAGCTAAGCAGATACAGGCAAATGATTTGTATCCATTTATCATATCACTCATTATCATAATTTATGATTACTGACGCAGAGATGTTCCTGGCTCCTTGGTTATCGACGTAGGTGGTGATCAGACTGGGCAGGATCTGATAATCTGGCATCAGCAGTCCGTTTACAAAGCTACAAAATAAATAAATAAACTATGCAAATTATTTACGATATTAATAACAATTTGATAATAATTCTGGTAATAATTTTAATAAATAGTTAATAATTTTAATAATAGTTACGGAGGAGCACGTGTATACTTATATATATATATATATGTTATATACCTAATGAAATATATATATGTATATATATATATAACATATATATATATATATATATATATATAATATACATATATGTATAAATATATAATATATGTACATGTATACACTCTTGTTTAAGTCCAAATCATCTTAGTTATGCAACGGACTTTAATCAAATAAATAAATAAATAAAAAAATAAATAATAAATTGTCAAGGTTATAATTACGACGTAAATTATGATTAAAGCTGCATCATCACCTGAGTAATTTTTCAGAGTCGTTCCTGACCGATGAAACCCCCCTGTTGAAGCTGGCTTTCAGCATCTGATACTCCCTTATCACGTAGAACTGCCATAATATTGACGATGATGATGACGACCACGACGATGATGACGACGATCATGACGATCATGACGACGACCACGACGACGATGATGGTAGCAGTAATGATGACTACTAAGCAAGATATCAGCCAGACTTACCTTCAGGTTGGCATTAGCCTTCAGATTATTGTTATTCCGAGCACTTGCTCTGACATTGGTGCTGAACCAGCCTCTGTAGAAAGGTCTAAAATCCTCCACCTGGGTATAAACTTGACCCGAATTGGGGTCAATCCCGAACGCCCTTTGACCCTCCTCTGGAACGGGGCTCCCTGATTCTGATTCCGGGGTATCGGCGTAGTAGGTGAAGGTCGTACCTTGTATGTCATACATGACTTCACCGAAGCCAGGCATGTCACAGTCTCCGGCATGGACCTTTACGACCGGGGTATTTATAGGAGAAAGGTCCATGACCGCTGCCGATATCATAATGTTTTGCTGGCATTAATAACGACAATTCATATTTTAATAGCTAATAACGGTGGTTATTATATAATAATAATAATAATAATTATGTTTACGAAAAAAACATTATTATTATTATTATTATTATTATTATTATCATCATCATTATTATTATTATTATTATCATTATTATCATTATTATTATTATTATTATTATTATTATTATTATTATCATTATTATTATTATTATTATTATTATCATTATTATTATTATTATCATCAA
>MPNW01000720.1:0-30000 GCA_011800805.1 Hirudo medicinalis | reverse complement strand
GTGATGGTGATGATGATGATGATGATGACGACGACGACGAAGACTTCATTTATTAAATTATAAACAAAACAAAATGATTCATAAAACTCGAAAATCTCTCGCAGAGCACAGGTGCTGTCCGCCTATAAAATTGAGAACTTCACAAACAGGAAGTCGGCTTGTCACGTGTCCGTGTGACGTCATCGATGTGGCCGTTAATAAACATTTCCGTCGTTCGTTCATTTTTTGTTTTCTTGGCTATTTCTGTGGACCGCGATATTATAAATTATTTGATAATTTTTATTTGTTTCGATATTTTAAATTTAAAACAAAACAGAAATCGTGGAGCGGAACGTGACCGATGAGTTCAGAATTCTTATGACGAGGCGTTTCCAATGAAGCGTGGAGCAGATAGGAACATCTCGACCGTGACGCAACGGCCTTTCTTTTGTTGCATTTATTTAAAAACAAAAACAAAAAACAAAAAAACAAAAAACAAAAAAGTAAAAATGAAAATAATTCTTTGACTTCCGGTCAAATCCAGCTGGCGGGAAAAAGCGGCTTGTTTCGTTTCGTCGTTTTTATTAGAGAGGAATTATGATGCTCTTAAGTTGTAGCTTTGAAAGTGATGCGAGGATGTAATTATTGAAATAATTATAAGGTAACATAATAATTATAAGGTTCATCATCATCGTCGTCACCACCACCATCATCATCATCATAACCATCATCGTCATCATCATCATCACTATAAGCAACGTTATATTTATATTAAATATAGCAATATATATATATATATATTTCTCATTTATTTTTCTTATTTTTTTTATTTATTTATTGTTATTTTAAGGAGCAGTAAATTTAAAATTTAAGAATTAGAATTACTCGATCGTAATCAATAAAGAAGCCTCGCGTGGACCGTGAAACAGTTGGCACGTTCTCTCTTTTCCTCCGTTTCCTCCTCTTCCCGCCGGCGGTCCAAGCGAACCGGGTCTTTTTTCCAGGCCCCGATGACGTCAGAGGGCTTGCTCTCGTAGGAATGATGACGTCAGAGGGCTTGTTGTCGTAGGAATGATGACGTCAGAGGGCTTGCCCTCGTAGGAATGATGACGTCAGAGGGCTTGCTGTCGTAGGAATGATGACGTCAGAGGGCTTGATCTCGTAGGAATGATGACGTCAGAGGGCCTGTTGAAAGTAGGAATGATGACGTCAGAGGGCTTGCTGTCGTAGGAATGATGACGTCAGAGGGCTTGTTGTCGTAGGAATGATGACGTCACGTTCCTCTCATAAGCTTATTATCTGTCGCAGGACCTAATCTCCCACGTCACTCTGACGTCATAAATCTGACTCCGCCCCCCGCTTTTGTTGTAGCACGGAAGAAACTTTTCCATGATTGAGTGCGAATTTTGTTTTTTTTTAATTTTACTCTATGTTTTTACGTATTATTGTTTTTATGATGATGATAATTATTACTATTATTATCATTATTATTGTTATTATTATTGTTGTTGTTGTTATTATTATTATTATTATTATTATTGTTGTTGTTGTTGTTGTTGTTGTTTTGTTGTTGTGTTGTTGTTGATAATTTTGTGAGATATCTCTTAATTATGATCAATTGATTTGATTAATTTTGTATTAATATAATATTAATAATAATTGTAACTAATTTTCTCATAAATAATAACTGAATAATTCTTCTTCTCATCATTCCATTCAATTCATCAGGATCTCCGGGGAAATCCCCTGTCCGACGACCTTCGCTTTCAGTTTCACTCGACCTCGTTGACCTTCGTTGACCTTTCCAAGTGCAACCTCAGAAAACTTCCGCGTGGACTTCCAGTTTCGATTAGGTACCTCCAGCTGAGACAAAATTTCATCTCCCACCTGAACAAGACCACCTTCAAGGACTGTCCTTTCCTTGCCATTCTGGTCCTCGATATGAACAACATCACTGGTTAGGGTTCTTCGTTGAGAGTTTATCAGTGGAGATGACATATTTTGCAACCAACAGTCAATAATTTTACCACTTATTGGTGCGATATGGTAGGACTGAAAGGTGGATGGTATTCCATAATAATCAAAAATAATAATAATGATAATGTATAATAATATATAATTCATAATTACTAAATAATTCCTGACAGAATATTTTTATAATATATTGGAAATAAACGTTATATGTGGAGATTAATATTTAAAATAAAAGTCGAATTTAAAACCAGCTCCAGGTGGATGAATTTAAAGGTAACCTCACTTGAATTTCCAATCTAGAAATCGAATCCGGCACCTTCGAATCCATGTCCCACCTGAAACAACTGTGGCTCAACGACAACAACCTCAGTCAGATGCCAGACAAACTGCCACCGGTCCTTCAAAGACTTCTCATGAGATCCAACAAGATCCAAGTGCTCTCTGCCTCTGAATTCTCCGCACCGAGACTTCAAGCACTTTACCTCTCAGACAACAGAATCTCCGAGATCAGGGACTTTGCAGTCGGTCCTGGAACGACTCTGCCGAGGTTGAAGGTCGTTGATGTCAGCGGAAACAGACTCACTGCCGTCGATTCTCTTGTCTTTTCGCGCTCAACAGGGGGAGTTCAGGCACCCAACAGGGTAGCTGAACATTTGAGTAGTTCGTTGGAGAGTTTGTTTTTGAGCCGAAATCCGCTCCAAGTCCTGAGAATGAATTGTTTTTCTGGGCTCATTCCGAACTTGAAAGCTCTTCACTTGTCCTACGTGAGCGGCAACGTGAGAATTGAGAGTCCACGGGAAATGGCGCTAGAGCTTGGCGCCCTGAGCTACTTGAATCTCAAAAGCAGTCCCTACTTGGCATCGTTTCTCCTGATGCAGAAAACCTTCTGGACCAACCTTCGCTCTCTCGAAGAACTGGATTTGTCCGACATCGAATTTGAATTCGTAGGTCCTTACCTTGTATCCTCAATTCCTTCGCTCCACCTGCTCAAAGTCTCCAGCTCAAACTGGTATTGCAATTCCTCTGTTCTCTGGCTGAGGATCTGGAACAACGCCCTGACAAAAGCTATGGAAGCAGCAAACCAATCAGAGGCAGACAACCCTCACCTACAGGACAACTACTGTTTCAATCCGTCCTATCTGAGAGGCAGAAACCTCCTCAGTCTTTCTTTGAAGGACTTCTACGAGCTTGACCTGAGGGCAGACATGTTCGTGGTGCTGGGCAAAGAGATTGATTCAAACCTCAGAAAAGCCTTGGAGAACAAGGCCAGGAAAAACTCGATTCAAGACTTTGGCCAAGATTCAAACCAGGACTCCAGACGCGTATCAAACATGAACTCAGCGGACTATTTCTTCCAGGAGGAAGACGACGGGCATGGCCAACAAGAAACGCGAAGTTCAAAGTTGCCTGAGACCAACAGCGGGCCAAAGAAGTCGGAAAACATGCCAATCAAGGACCAAGGTGAGGCTGTTTCGGAGACTCTCTCAAAAAAGAGAGGCTTTAAAGCTAAAAATTCTTAATGAAAAGGATTTATTCAAAGACTAAAAACTAGGCCGGAAAATGAAGAGCAAAATAATTGAATTAAAAACAGAAATTTGGTCTCTTCAGCTGCTTTCGCTGTGATCATGTGGCTGGATTTAATATTTTTAGTGTGGATATTAAAAAAAAATATTGCGTTGTCATGTAATTTATACTATTCATGTTATTATTATTATTAAATAATTTTTAATTAAAAATCTGCATTGTAATAATGATATTTAATAATGCTGAAGCTTCAATCACTGCAGATGTAACTTTCAGTTGTTGATATTTTGTCTGAATAATGCTTAACTTTTCGCGCTCTAACTCAATCGCAGCAGACGACAGAACCACTCTTCCTCCTCCATCTTCATCCACCTCGGCCATCCTTCTGACTGAACAACTGGAAGTGACCCAGGAAAGTCTGCAGCCAATCGGATACGCGGATTCTACTTACCACCCAATCCCGTCAAAATCACAACTGGGTCGGATCAAGCTCCACCTACTGGAGAAAGTAGATAAGGTCAAGCGTCCTGCCAACAATTTCACCATCTTCAACACCAACTTTGAGCCGTCGATCGACAAGAGCAGCAAACCTGTGTTCTACTTCACCTTACTTGCGGCTTTCACCATCGTCGTCCTACTAGTCGTCTTTCTCGTCTTGGTTCCAATGCTCTTCTTCTTTGGTTTCAGGAAGCTGAGGAGAAACAGAGTCATGAAATTGTGCAAGACCGAAGACGAGTTTGGAGGTTTGAACAGCGGCACGACAAAGGATGGCTTTGGAAAGGCAGAAGTGGAGATGGGAAATTCTTTCGTGGCTACCCATAACGGCTCAGGCACTTTGGTTTACGCTGTCAAGACCCCACACTCGCCAAAGTTCAGAATCAAAAGCAATAATAATTCCCTAGATTCTTTCTTGAAATCACTGTTTACATTCCGCAAAGAACCGCCCCATCACGAGGCCCCTAAAAAGGATGTTCTTGGCTCTCAACGAGACAATTTATCGGCCACGCCTGACCTTAACTCCAATAGAACATTCTCTGACCTTCCTGACCGCGTGACTTTCGGCTGTGGAGTTCTGTCTGGCCTAAACGGAGTCAAATCTGAAGGTCCACTGCGCGTCTACAGGTGGAATGACTTCTGATTGGAATTGATTTTGGAGGCTGCTGAGCTAATACATACTTGAGACATCTTTTTGTTTTCCAGGATTGTAAATTGACAATTGTTTAACATTTCGTGACATTTTGACAATGTTCTTTCTGCTCTTGTATCTCGCGTCTCGTCGAAAATATATTCACTGTTATAATCACGATGTCATGCGATTTATTTTTGTGTAACAAAATTATGGTGGATGAATTATTGTAAATATTATGAAATGATGATTATGATATAGAATAACTAGCGAACTATTATTCAGTGATTTTGACGTGAACTACACAATTTCTTCAAAGACCTTTCGGTTGTCACTTCTGACGAAATCTGAAAGCTGAATGTTAGTCGAGCGTGTTACTTTGCCTGTCTTTGTAAATTAGTTAATTAATATTTTAATAATAATTAATAATTAGCTAAACTTGGGGAATTTATTTGGCAGCTCAGCAATTGTTCAAAACAACGCTACTCCAACATGATACAAATGGATGCTAAGTGGTTCAGATGGGTCCATGCATTCCACTGATTTCCACTGTGTTTTAAGGTCATCTTTTAGTTTGTTTTATTTTTCAAACACTTATCCTGTCTTTTTTTTTTTTACTTTCAAAGATTTTCAGATCAAAAAGATAGTGCTAATTTCACTAATAGTAAAATACCGTTGAAATGTATGACAAAAACGCTGGAATTAGTTTGGAGTTTATAACTTGTGGAATAAAAAAATACTGTACTAAATAAAATACTGTACTAAATAAAATACTGGACTAAAAAAAAATACTGTACTAAATAAAATACTGGACTAAATAAAATACTGGACTAAATAAAATACTGTACTAAATAAAATACTGTACTAAATAAAATACTGGACTAAAAAAAAAAGAGATTGTGGGATCTTCGGTTGTATCTGGAATGATTTTCCAGTAAATGAGAAGCGACATGTAGCAAGAGTGATTTGTGTCAAACATTACGATGCTACCACGAGTACATACCTCGACGTCATACATCGGAGAGTGGTCATAATTAATTTGGATTATTATTTTTCCTAAAAAGAATGAATTGTCGTTGATGGGTTTATGGAAATTTGCCAGGTCCGCTAACAATGGCAGCAGCAATCCCAAACCAAGTCGAAACAAAAGGAATCGCTTTTCAACGGTGGAGTTTATCCAGTGTGTGGAGATTTGTTTTCAGAAAAAACTTTTTCTATCCGATTCTAGTATTTTTGAATAATTGTTTGACTGTGTTTTAATTTAGTAGATGATTCTTTCTTAGAAATGTTCTTTCCTCTCTTTTTTTTCAATCACCATTGTTTTGAGAATGGGGAACCTTCGCGAGGAAATCACGAATCGTTAAAAGATAATCGTGAGTTCAAAATTTTTGGTTAGTTATCGAAAATCAAATACGGTCGCTTGATACCGAAAACATTCGCAATTCCTTTGCACAATCACATTTCTTACGCCAGATACCACTATGTAGAGACTTGGAAATGGAGTAGCAGACTAATCTATAGTATAAAACAGAAAGTGCGTGTGTATGTCTGTCCCAAGAACTCCTCCCAAACGGTGAACGTAACGACTTGAAATTTGCACACGTCATTCTCTGTGCCATTCTTAGGTCAACTGTGCTATTTTCAACTTTCAAGTTTTCCAACTTTCACCTTTTCCTAAATTGCATACGTGCTTTAAACTCGAGTGCTACTGAAAGCGGGGGGCGTTGTGCTCCCGCATGGTTCGAGACTTCGCCTCTCGCGATGGAGGTTCGAGTCCCGTTGCGAGAGCGTCGTCCTAATCGCCCAGTTCTTTGAGGGCAGGTAATTAGCTGTTTTTAAGGACTTAAATAATAACGGTATGAGCGAAATCGATTACTTATATATGACTGGCGACGAAGCCGGTTTAAAAAAGCTAGTGTTTTCATACAAATAAATGAATTGAAATCATTGAGCATCATCGTTGCACAGCGAAAATTTACTGTTTAGTAATTTAAAATAATATCGTTATCATAAAAAGTGCAGTTTAAGATAGTTATTTGGTGGCTTCCTCAGCCCCTAGGCGTTAAATGCGTTGTAATTTATGAATGAACGCATCGCACGCGCCATGGCTAAAAATGTTCGTATTGCAAAAGAATTTATTCACTTTTTGTGGAGAAATAAAAACTATTTTAATTTTTTAATGTTAAAACATTAAGAATTAGCTTTTAAGTAAATTCTAATGAACTTTTAATTAATTAATGCTTCCCTGCGTTGCTTTCCTGCCTAGGAGATGTTAACATGATAACACTAATAACTCTATTAGAGTTAATAACACTGATAACACTATATTAGCTTTGCTAATCTAATCTAATTTAATATACAAAATATCAGATGAATATATGAGGTTAAATATTAATTCTTATCTGCGTACAAAAATGAAAATAAAAATAAACAATTGTGGTTTAGAAATAAACAAAACAGATTTTTAATTAACTTAAAGAATTAAACTTTCCTCGAATAAAAAATATTTTCACCAATCATTTGCAACCGTACTCGCATTCCTCCCCTTAAAAACCATCCCTGAAAACTTCTAAACATGGCTGTCTGTTCGTGTCGAGGCGGTTGCAGATAGGTCTGCAGAGGTGTCCCTATAAGATGAATTTTAAACGTAGCAAAGTAAAGCAATCAGACAATAAACTTTCAGGTCTTTACGATCTCGGCGAAACAATCGGAAAAGGTCATTATGCCATCGTGAAGAAAGCCAAACATTGCATCTTCGGAGCTAAAGTTGCCGTGAAAGTTATTGACAAGACCAAGTTGGACGAAATCTCCAAGGCCCATTTGTTCCAGGAAGTCAGGTGCATGCAGCTCGTCCAACACCCGAATGTCGTGAGATTGTACGAAGTCATTGACACTCAGACGAAATTGTTTCTCGTTTTGGAGCTTGGTGACGGTGGGGATCTGTACGACTATGTCTCGAAACACGAGCACGGACTCGAGGAGAGCAAGGCCAGGAAGTACTTCATCCAGATTGTCGAGGCCATCAACTACTGCCACCAGCTCCACGTAGTGCACAGGGACCTCAAGTTGGAAAACATGGTGCTGTTCGACGACCACGAAGTCGTCAAACTCACCGACTTTGGCTTCAGCAACAAGTTCATTCCAGGAAGGATGCTCGAAACGAGCTGCGGCTCTCTGGCCTACTCTGCCCCGGAGATTCTACTCGGTGACAGTTACCATGCCCCTGCAGTGGGTGAGTTATTAGTGAGGAGTTACTGATAATCAAATGATAATTGGTTATGAATTATGAATGATAATTATTTGATAGCCAAATGATTAGTCAATGATTAATAAATTATTTGTGTCATTAGTTGGAAAGTGATATTATGTAATTACATGTTTTACAAGGTGGTCTTGGTTTTACTTTGGGTGTGTTTTTTTTTTAGTTTTTTTTTTTTTAGAATGTTAATACTGTCAAATTAATGATGTTGCATCGATACAAATGTTTGTAAATGTTTTTCAATGACATCTTCAAAACATTGTTGACACGCAACAAGATGCATTTCAAACAGAGAATCATATTTGTCAAACAAATTTATTTCAAGCAACACAAAAAAACATCAGGTTGATCAATAATCAGCCTCCGAACGTAAACACCTTGCAAAACCACACGTGATCTTTTCATGTGACGTGAATCCTTTTTTTGTGCTCGAAGATGTGTGGAGTCTCGGAGTGATCCTGTTCATGCTGGTGACTGGAAAACCTCCATTCAACGAGGCCAATGACAGCGAGACCCTCATTAAGATCATGGATGCACATTACTCCCTGCCCAACCATGTCTCTCAAATTTGCCAGAAGTAGGTGTCTAAGTTTGATGTAGATCGGATGACTTGTCTCAGGGCTTTCTTGAGCTTGCTTTGTTTCTGTTTTTGCTTTGGTAAGCATGCTTTGCTTTGTATGGAGATGAGTTTCTTGTCTGTGTTTGTATGGGAGATTGTGGAAGATATTTTGAATTGGAAATCGAGCGAAATTGAGACTGCACGGATGAAAATCATCGTCATCATCGTCGTCGGTGCAAGATGTTTTTGACTTTTGAAGTTTGAGACGGATTTGACTTTTGCTGGAGATTAGCAATGATAAATGTTGATGAATTATTGTTTTTTGGTTGGATTTAAACCTTTTCATTTATTAAGATGCCTGAAGATGTTTCACTGGGTTGTGCATTCATTTTGTGGATGTGGTATGGAATGTCCCTCATTCTAATAATTGTTATCATAACTTTATCATCATCATCATCATCATCATCATTATTATTATTATCATCATCATTATTATCATTATTGTTATTGTTATTATTATTGTGCTTATTACCATCTATCATATTTTTATCTCAGATTTATTTTCCTTATTTATAGCAACATAAAAAATGGAAACCTTTTGTTGGATTTCTCCCTTTGAACTCCCTGAGAGTTGACTTTCTCGTTTGCATTGTTTTTGTCGTGAAGCACGTCGTGTCGTGTCGTGTCGTGCGTCACGATTCGAGAAAGAACCAGAATCAAACGTGTTTTTAGCGGATAAACTCTGAAAAAAAAAAGAATCACGACACCAGAGATTTCTAAGAATCTAGCTCTTATCATGACCAATCACTGAAATAATAGGCTTTCAATAATAAACATATTGATCAATTTTAGGCCGACACTTTTAAGCAGACGAGCTTAAAATAAATGCCGTGCTGCCAGTAAACCGGTCGTCCGTATTTTGAACTCAGTGTTTTTAAACGGACTGGAGAGAGGTTCTTTACGACTTCTGGAAATAAAGATTGAGTCCTCGTGGTTAAAAATGAAACGGTCTTCTGCTATCGGCGTCCGGCGTCCGTTGAATTTCCGAGACATAAAACTTTCTTCTCCTCTTTGCTTCCTTCTCAGAAGTGCTCGACTCGAGGATCGGCGTTCCTTTCCAGGAGTCGTTCTGATGATAATTATAATAGTTACATATCAATGATGACGACGAACGTAAAATTTTCACAGTTGTCCGCGTCGTCGAATGTCGTATCACAGTGTGTCGGCAATTTGCAAAAATATTAATTACAACAAGCCATGGATTGAGATTGTGCCGTAATTCCTCGACATCGAATTGGGTGCCTAGGATCACACTCGAGAGTTGGGATGGCACAATCTTGGTTGCTAATGGCTTCAACCAGTGGCATGATGACAATCCCACAACAACTTTCTTCTTCGTGGTGCTTCAAGGATGTGCAGGGATTTGTTGAGGGATTTTTTGATGTCGATGTAAAAACATAATTGCCTGAAAGAGGCAGCTAATTAATTTATAACTGCATGACGTTGATTCCTGAACGTTATTCTTTTTTATTATTTACTGCCATTATTATTGTTGTTGTTGCCGTTGTTATCAGTGATGTTGTTGATACTATTGTTATTGTTGCTGCTGTTATCAGTGATGTTGTTACTATTAATGTTGTTGTTGTTGTTGTTGTTGTTATCGTTGATGTTGCTGTTGCTATTACTATTGTTATTACTATGAAACATGTTTCAGCATCCTGTTTTCATGTGAGCATCCTCCATAATGTGCTGATTTATACTAACCTGGCTGTTGAATTTAAATTATAGGTAATTATGTTCATGATGTCATGATGATGGTGGTGGTGATGATGATGATGACGATGGTTTTAGTAGTGCTGGTGATTATGATGATAGGTATGATGCTTCAGTGTCAAGAAACTCATTTTTTCCATCAACGATGTTGTATTGTAGAGATCATCATCATCATCATCATCATCATCATCAACCAAGACCCAGATAACGGACAGAATACTAACTATGATGACTGAGTGATAACTGCAGGGGTGATGATGATGGATGCATTGCTTTCAATAAGCTTCAATAATAAATGTGAATAATATCTCTACTGAGAAGAATATTCTGATGCTGATGATGAAGGGGCCTACAAAGATGATGACGATGACGATGGTGATGTCTTGATGATTGTCTCCTTCGAATTACCATGTCACTTGAAAGGTTAATGGATGTTTATAATGTGGCACATAAGTTAATATCACTGCCATTATTATTATTATTATTATTATTATTATTATTATTATTACTATTTTTGTTGTTGTTATTATTATCATAATTATTTTTGTTATTATTATTATCATCATTGTTATGAACTTTTTTATGTATAATTCCTATATGGTGATGATGATGCTGATCCGCACGACGGCGATGATTTAATGTCGACACTTTTATACGACAGTCATTCGAACCCATGATGATCATCTGTAGCAGGTTGCGAGTCATTCTTTGCCTCTGGGGAATTCGAGAGTTTCGTTTTCAATTTTTCAGTTTTTTTTTGGTTTTTTTTTTAGTCAGTTGGATGGAGTGTGGTTTTTGGAAGCTTAAGTTATATTTAAAGTGATAATGTTTCCACTCGTCGTGTTGCTATCGGCATCGTGTGTCTCGAGTGGTGATGATGACGATGGTACTAGTGATGATGAGGAGGAGGAGGAGGAGGAGGAGGAGGAGGAGGAGGATGCCCGGAAAACTGCCACGAACGTGAAATTACCGGCGTCGTCTTCTTCGTCGCATTGCGTGGGATTTAGGATAATTTATTTCTGTCCCTTGCAATGTAATTCATTTGTCATTGTAATTATAATCTACATAATTATTAATAAAAATAAATTAATTATTAATTAATAATAATAATAATAGGTTAAATTAATTATAAATTCTAATTTTATTATAACTTGTATGATAATTAATAATAGTTAATAATAATTATTATAAATATATTATATTTAATTAATTAAATCTATCATTTATAATTGTAATCTACAAATGTCCTGCTATGGCTATGAGGCCAGCAGCAGTACAAAAGAAGAAGTCGACATGACTCAGAAATATCGAGAAGTTTTAGGGAAAATATTTCTCAGATGAGACTCTTCCAAGGTTGCTTCTAATGGATTCAGTCAAAAAGTTTGCCACGGTGGATAGAATTACGGGTTTTGAGTTTTTACAATTTTTTATTTTTTATTTACGAATCCATTTTTAAGTCGCACGAGAATTCGGTACCCTCGAGACAGCGGAGGAACGTCTCCGCGGACGACCCGATGACGTCGTCGTCGTTGCTCCATTGTCGTTGCAAACGCGGACGCACGAGTTTCTATTTGTAAACGAACGTGAGTAATCAAAAGTGAGCACGTTTTGTCTCCAGTGCGATCGCATTGTATTGTATTGTTTTTCTTTTGTCTTGTTGTGCAAGACTCCTTAGAAGATGATTGCTTCATAAATACAAGAAATACAATAATCGTTCATAAACATGAGACAATTACCTCTGAACTAACGACGTCCCTAATTATGCACATTAACGTTCCGGTCGTTCCTTTCGACGCTAAAATGAAAATCGTTTTTTGAAAATCATCGAAATTCCTTTTTCGCTTTTAAATAAAACTCGAGCCAACTTATATCCATTGTGCGTGCGTGTGCGTGTCCTGTCCATTTCTCTGACAATCAGAAGATTGGCATCCAAATTAGCCTCCATTTTGTTTTTTGTTTTTTTTGAGGAGGAAAATAGAAAAGGTGAAAAAGAAGACAGGAAGGAAGGCATAGGAAAGAAGTTAGATTTAAACTTCGCACGCAGAAGTTTCTCTGTTTGTTTTCCTTTTTGTATTTTGGATCTTTTGTTCATTCTCAGAATCCAATTTCACGTCGTCAACATTTTCAACTGTTTCCCTTTCTCTCCTTTTGACGTTGATGGTGATGATGATGATGATGATGATGATGCTGCTGATGATGATGATAATAGTTCTGCTAATGCCAATTGGAAGGAGTTTCTTCTCGTGGAAGGTGCGAAAGATCATTTTAAAAGGTCTTTTTCGTTTTTAAATTCACTCGTCCGAACGACTGGCCGAGTCTCGTCTCCGATCGATGTCGAGGCCGTTATTACATTTATCGAACTTATTTTATGATGACCTTCCAAAAGCGGTCGTCGTCGTGGCCTCTGCAGTCGACGTCGTCGTCGTCCTTCTCGTGTCCGTCGTATTTATGACTTGCAATCACATTGCACCTGCCTTGTGTTCGCCCGTCGCCGTCTCTTTGTGTGCTTCGTTTGCATTCGTTCCTTTCCTTTTTTTCCCAGAGGAGCGATGACGTCGATGGATTCTCGTCTAAAAATAACCTCCTCTTTCCATGGCGCGCAAAGAAGCAGACGCTGGCAGAAGGTTTGAAGCGGGTTAATGAACGCCTCCAAGGTACCCTCCCTTCTCTGACTGGACGTGAAATAAAAGCTCTTTTGCCGTGTCGCTCGAGCGTCGAACGTTGCTTTGTCGCGGGGATTTGCCTCCTGTCATTCTTTATGGACTCGATTTTTCTTCTTTCCAATTTTTTTTTTAAATATTTTTATTTTTTTCCTTCTCTCGTTTTTTTTTAAAATTTGACTGCAATTGCGGCTTTTCCACTGGATTGGGTTTCACTTTCCGGAGTAAGAGGGATTCAGAGGGGGTCCTCTGCTCTGTGGAACCACTCCAAACATCTGGGATCCCAAGGGCATCGACTCACCTTTCTAAGAGAAAGTGGCTGATTCTTGCCTCCTCATCAGAAATTTAATTTTGGCCACTGCAATGACAACCAGCAGGAATGCTAGTTTGAATTAATTTTCGTTTTCTTGAATAAGGTTCTCTTTAGAGTGATTTTCTGGTTTATTCTTCAAGATAAGGCCTAAGTAAAGTTGAGTAGACATTGAGCAGACGACATGGAGGGGCTATTACTTACAGATGAGGATCAGGCAAGTGTAAAATAAAGCTCGACATCATAATAATATCATATCCTTATCATGATGATATCATTATTGTGATGATATCATATCATTATCATGATGATATCATATCATTACCATCACCGTAGATGTTCGGCACGACGTTGTTTGCTGGTGAAACTATAAATATTTTCATCCTTCTATCGTTTCTTAATCAACCATGGATTACCAGATGCACACAGTCGGATGAATGGAATGATGAATGGATGGAATAAAGTTTGCATGGATGGATGGGTGGATGGATGGAATAATGTAAGCATGGATGGGTGGATGGATGGAATAATGTAAGGACGAATGGGATGATTGTAAATGTAGACAGATCCATCTCATCTCAGCTGTACGAACTTGTTTCGCTATCTTTTGATCTTTCATTCCCATGTTCGCCCAGATTGTATTAGCAGGCAACATTGCTGGCATGGATTGATAAGCGAGAGGAGAGCAGCGAATAAGTTGTAGGCATTCTGACGTACAACATGGTGTCGGTGCAACGGGAGGACGTGCACGGAACGAGTCCGACCCGGAACGCTAGACCGACGTCGCCGTTTCCACCTTCGCCGTTGTGTTCGTTATTGTCGTAATTAGAAACGCCATCGTCGCTTTTGTGATTGTTTGTCGTGTAATAATGTATTTCGCTTAACAACGTTTCACGGCTAAACTTACACACGATGAACACGATCCGAATTACCGGTCGGTTAAGGTGATTTAATTGATCATTAGTTGATCATTAATTGGTTCCTCAGTGATATTCTAGGAGAACGTACAACAACAACAAGCATCAACAACATCGACAACAACATACAGCGAGCAGCTTTTTTCCCCTTTGCAACTGGGAGCAACAACGGATGCAATTGCATGACGTCGGCAGACCGTGTTTTTAAGTTTCATTTTCAATCTTCAATCCCCTCCTCTGACTTCCTTCCGAGGATGTGCACCTGCGACCACCCGCTCGCTCGCTCATCGACTGACCGGAATGTCCTTCTCTGTCTCCGTGTGAGACTCCAAGTGTGGAAGTCTTAAATACTGCTGCCGTTTGAACGAACGTTTAATTTTTCAAGTTCGTGCCCTGGAGGAATGCATTGGAGGGACTCTTGGCAGGAATTTTAAGGTCACACATAAACGGAAGGAAGGAAGCAGGAGGAGGAGAGGGAGGTATTTCTCTTGGAATTTTTCGGTGGAGTTTCGATCTTCGGACTTCCCGATGTCGGCCGAAAAGTTATAAACAACCAACCGTGACCTGTAAATAAATTGTTGTCGTCGACATCATCATCACCATCGTCGTCATCACTATTATTGCCTAACCAAACATTTCTCTTATATTCCAATAACATGACTATAACTCCTCCATTCGTTTTTAAGTTTGGTTGATGTTCATGGAGAGATTGAGTAAGTGACACCCTTCCGTTACTTTCTGTCAAGTTGTGGAATGCTTCATCACGACGATGATGATGGTGATGATGATGATGATGATGATGGTGAAGATGGTATTTCATTTGTCACAATATGTCTTGTAGACTTGTAGTGTAGTGTTTCTTAAGATGATATTTTGAAATGCATGTTAGTACTGTTATTACAGAAACATTGTTAATGTTATTGTTGTTGCTTTTGTTTTGTTGTTGTCATGGCATCCTTTAATTGCCCAGGGTTGTAGGTTGTTGTTTGAATGCATAATTACTCATTCCATTTCTATTAATAGCAATGGATTGTTTACAGCATTTTAATGAGATCACCTGGATTGAATGTTAATGACCTCACCTGGCCTCAGATGCTCATGGCATGTGATACAAGTCTCATCAATTTGTTCTGCATCGTCGCAAACACGTCAGACATTCGCCTTCAGGAATGCTAGCCATTGTTGGCTTGCAATAATTTCATGACATCATTCTCAATCTCTCTTACTGGAAGTTGTTCGCCAACAATTTGGAAGTGCTCGAAATGGTTCTGCAATTTTCATTTTCCTCGGCCCGGAGTGATTTCTGCCTTGGAATGTCGCAGGGGTCGGCGAAGGTCGAAGGTCGATGGAGGCTGTCGTGCAGAAGAATGCTTTATTCGTCTGCTAATTCCTTCTTTCATTCTCTAACATCGTCCTCCTTGACTGGCCTGCATCTCCTGGCAGTATCCTAAGTCCCATCAGGATTTACGACTTTGGCTCTCGGTAGTGCACCTAGCACTGCCTGGTAATTGTGGGTGGTTTGGCCAACATCCCCTCTGAGTTCATTTTGGTGTGCTCTTCTGGATTTTTTGATGCTTTTAACTGTCACTTTCCCATGGTTCTTCGTGTAAGCTTCTCGTTGAAGAGGATTTGCAATCCACCATCGATTGAAGAATTTTATCACGGCTTTACGTTCGGTTTCGGCAGGACTACGTTCTGCTCACGAGTTAACGTAATTGGTGAGCCACAAGTCACTTTTTAAAATGCTCGTTGCACCAATTCGTTTCGCTCGAATGATTTTTAATGTCACCGCCTTAACTATTATAATTATGCAAATGTAATCGAATCGAATGCTAAAGTGCATTTCTTGCGGGCGTTTCGAGCTCTGCCGATTTTGAAGTCGGACGAGATCTTCGGCATTGCCTTCGAATTTCATCCTGCGATTCACGTCTCCTACGAAAGGAACGTTCCACGTGCCACCCCCTCCTTTCCGACGAACCGAAAGTTGATTTTTGCCGAAGATTTTTCTTGCGGCCGATCGCGTCCGCCGGGCTTTTTTGTTGCTTCTTTTGTGGATTTCTTTTGGCTTGGGCAAATATTGGAGATTCTTTTTTTTTTTCATTAATTCAAGATTTGCATGTAAGAAAATGTGTTTGCTTTCGTGCGGACGAGTAACTTTGATGAAATCAGTTTCCTGTTGACTCTGCATCTCTTCTGATGTTATTGAATCAACTAATTCAATCTAATTCCATGTTTGTTGCTCAATTCTGATTTTTTTATTTCTACTTTATTTCTAGCTTAATCCAGAGGATGCTAGTCAGGGAACCAAAAGCCAGGATCCCACTGGAAGATGTCATGAAGCACCCTTGGATGAAGAGCCCGGACGGGCTGGTGCAGTCCCCCGGCCACAAGCCCCTCATCTCCACCACGAAACTCTCGGAGATGGAGAAGAACTTTGTCATGCACCACATCGTGGCTGCCAACATCGCTTCGAAGGATGACATAATCAAGTTGGTTTGATTGTCGTGTTGCTCATTACACGAAAATTACCATTTCATTTGAGAATCGCATCAAATTAATTACAATTACGGTTGAAAACAGCATTTTGAATGTCGTCCTCTTCGCCGATGTGCTGCATTTTCAATATTGCAATCAAGCTAATCGACGTATGACTTTCTATTTTGTGAGCTCATTGGTGTTGGTGATGATAATGATGAGGATGAATGCATCTGGTACTCACTCCATGACTGACAGAACATTTGTTGTCATCCTCACATTTTAGCATACATCCATCCTCTTCTCACCTCTCACCGTCGTCTTCACCAACATCATCATCATCATCATCATCACTCGTTCTGTTCTTGCCAAACCACTAACATCGAGAGTGTGGCAAACATTAGGGTAGTTTCCAATAATCTTCCTCATCAGAAAGTTCTAAAGGGAAGTTTTCCAAAGGAAAAGTGGTGCATTCCAGCGAGTGGTACGTTACGACGGGGGTCCATAAATCCTAGGGTGATCGGATCAGTCTTCCAATTGGTTTTGGCAGACGTGCCTTTTGGGTATTATGTCCGTGTGCCCGCATTGATTTTAATTCCAGGCAATGTTGTACCTGAAATGCTTGCAAAACATCTGAAAGCACTGACTTGTGTCGTGGAAATCCACGTCCAGCACCTGTGATGGCTGATAAATAAATGATTGAATTGGTAATCGTCAAGGTGGCGATCATGATGACTCTGCCAATCAGGGAGAATAGTGGATTTATGAACTCCTCCTAATGCCAGGGCTTCTCTCCTGCTCTATCGATCGATTGCTTCGGATTCTCATTCCAGTCGGTGTCGTACGTCGGAAAGTAGAACAACGTTTTCCATTAAGATTCGTTTCGTCGCATATTTTAGTTGCCTATTTTTTGGCCATCGACTTGAACTGCTTCCCAGGAGAAAGTCTAACACAGGCTCAATTTTCACTAAATAGTTGCCAAAAAAAAAAGTTTTTCATGGGATTAAAACCCTCGCAATCAATCCGTCTAGTTGTCCGCGTTTCTAATGCGTTGACTCGTTCCAGGTCACTGGAGAGTAATCCCTACGATCACACCTCTGCCACGTACTATCTCCTGGCAGAAAAATTTCTCAGGAAGAGAGCACAAAGGATGAAGGACGAGCTCGCCTCCTCTGAGGGAGGCAGCGGGGAGACCTCCCCGATTTCTGCAGCTCCCCCTTTTGACAGCCCCGAGCAAAAGTTTGTAGACTTTTTTTTTGTCTTTATGGTTTCATCTGAGTGATGATGAATCATGTTAAAGTGACAACTTGTATAAACAAGTGACTTGGAATGGTGCTCCACACAAGCTCCCAAATAACTGTTTTGCAATTGGAAATAACCTAAATATCTTTATTTATTCATTCATTCATTTATTTAGTGCAGCTTTTCCACTTTTCGACCTGCCTTATCCAGAATGACCGCAACTTGTGATGATTATTGATCAGTCCCATCGGCCATGCTTGATATCTGATCGCATCAATCAATAAGCCCCGATATTTATTGATGACAGATATATTATTAGTAGATTAGATTCAGACAGCAAATGCTAGTGCTACTATGCGTCGCCCGACTGTTTGACCCATGAACTCAATTAACAGAATGGGTGACCCTTTCTCTGCCATGGACAGCTACAGGGAGGACTTGGAGAAGCAGAAGTTGCTGAACAACGAAAGGATCCTAAACTGCCAGGAGAACCTCTTCGGCTACCCGTACTTCAAGAAGAGGTCGAACCTCGGGGAGCTGACCGAGGATGAGGACGAAGAGATGGAGGTTGGTAGGGAGTTTCGCCGGAGACGTATCAAGATCGTAACGAGCGACGTCCGCCCGATCGGCAATGGAATTCATTTAATGATTTTCTATGAGAGCTTGTAATCTTAAGATTGGAATGGGCCTGCTTGGTGCTTGAAGCTTGACTTTATAGTCTTTTACAGACTCATAAAGTGATTAATGTTTGTTGGCATTGTGTTGTTGTCGAGCAGCAATTTTTTGATCGATTTCAGATGATTTTTTTTTGTACCTTGGTTTGCAATTAACATGGATTTTGATGTTCTTAATTAAGTTAATAATAATTTATTAATTCACATCTGCATCTGCAAAGACATTTCCTTGCACGTAATTCTTGATTGAGCAATCATTAAAGGCCTTTCTCTTTGACCTCCATGATGTTATTCCAGCTCGACTCGGACTTGAGTAACGACAGAATGGCTTCAGAGAAGTTGCTGCCAGACTCCATCACCAAGAAGTCCTCTTCTTCGAGTATCTTTGGGACAAGGAACAACCTTTTCCTGAAGCAGATTTGTGAAGAAACAAGCGAGGCTGACGAGTCCCAATGCAGTTCCATGAACAGGAACCATCGCTTCTCCAAGCCTTCCCTCAGTTCTTCAGATTTCGTTGGCAAGACCACCCCACCCTCTAAGCCCCCATGGAAGAGGTCTTTGGCTTGCAATCGGAGTGGATCTGATACCAGCGACTGTGACGATGTTTCCTCCAGCTCTCTAGGTCATCACCACAGGAGGAGGGAACGCAGGTCAGTCCACAGGTCCACCTCTCTCACCTCTCACAGCGGTCACAATCGCTTCCCCAACGACCCAAAGCAAGGCCATCAACTGAACCACCACAATCATCCAAATGTTCGTCAAGATCTCCACTCGCCCCCCAACAACACTGGAGGTTCCGATCCCTCCGCTCTACACAGCCACTTATGGTCCACTTTCACTAGTAGGAAACTTGAAATGGAAGATGGTACAGACCTTCCTCAGAAGTGTGACTCGAAGCCCAAGTTCTTTCTGCATGACGATGATTTCGTGCACCACCAGCAGGGAGATGAGAAGAAACAGCAGGACTCTAACAACAGCAACGTCATCTCCAAAACTTTGAGGAGGGGCTCAGCAGCTGTCATTGGCACAGTCAAGAAGTCCATGAGCCTGATCCTTGGCAGGCCATCCATTGTTTCTGACTCCAACCTCCAGAAGGAGAACAACGAGAGCAAGACTTCTTGCTGGGGCTCTTGTTCCGACCTCCTGCCAAGCTCCAGCTGCAGCAAAACCAAACCTTCCCATCACAACCACCAGCAGCCCAACATGCGATTCCTCAATGACCACAAACTACTCTCTCTGACCAACGAGATCAGGCTGGGGAAGGCAGAATTGCTGAAAGAGTTCGTGGACTGCGAGTCTCATCGCAAGGGCGCAAGGTCACGCTCTCTCATCGTCCACCTTCGCTCGAAAGACTTCTCGGCGCTCGTGGACAAGTTCGGCGGGGTGGAATCTCCAGAGACTAACGACGGCGAGGAGGGCGCATTGGAGCATTTGAATACAAATGCTAGGACAGCAGACGATAACGAAGATTCCGAAAACCTCGATGTTAAAATGTACTGCTGCCCCCAGAAATCCAAATGCTGTAGCGTGGTTTAAAATGCAAATTCCCATCCTGGGTGCGGATGTTTTAGTTTGTTATGTTTTTTCGTTTTTTTTTTTTTAATTTCTCGCGATTGGAGTCATTCATTTCTATGGCGATTTCAAAGTTTCGTCTGCCTGCTTCTCATTCATCTCTGCAAAGCATCGGTTTTAGTTGCGTTCTGTATTTAATAACCCGTTCTTATTTACGTTTGAGTTAGCTATTTATTTGTCCTCGAGAGGAATTCACTTTTACTTTTTTCAGTCCCTATTTTCACAGCTAGTCTTGTTTCTTTAGTTGTCGACACCGACGTCTTGCTTTCTGCACAAAATCTGTTCAATTTTTCTGACTCCTTCATAAATTTTGATTTTGACCACGATTAATTTTGAATGAATTTTAGCTGTCTCGGTTCATTAGCGAATTTGTTCGTAATTTTTTCTACACGGTGGGAGAGGAATATGATATTATTCGCCAGTTGTGCAAGCAATTCTACATTTTCACGAGTCTTAGGAAAGCAGCAATCCTTCTGGCTCTCTTCTTTTTTGATTCTGTTAATTTCCGACCACTTGGCAATCGATCGTCGTGATTTTGGAGACCAGTGAATGCAAGGACTTTTGTTTCTCCAAAGTTTCACAACTTCGCCTGTTTTTCTCCTCGTTCGACATCATTCGTACTTGAATGAACAGAGTGTGCGCACGATTTTTGGAGTCAGCGACCCGAGTACTCTTGTTTCAGTGTCTGATCCACTTAAGACTGCCATCTTTCAATGTTTTGTCACTCATTGATGGATGACTATTCATTGTCCACTAAAATCTCCTCTGAGGGATTGATCAAGATCTTTGTCAGATTTTTTTTTCCCTGAAATTTCTTATTGGCCAGGATTGAACTGATTGTGATTGATTCGTGCCTCTCGAGTGATTTACGAGACATTCATTTGAAAATCCTTGTAGGAGATTTCCTTCCAATTTCTTGACAGTCTCGATTCGACTTACAATTTTGAGTGGCCGCTCGATCGGGTTGGGTTTGGCTCGGGTCTGGTTCAGAGGACTTAGGGACTTCTTATTTCGCACGTCCTCCCCTAACAAGCTGATTTATTGACTTGTTTAGAATGGTTGGCAGGCATTTAGATCAATCATTCTGATGCTAGTCTCATCATATCTTTGTTTTCCAGAAGTGCTTAGGATTTTCTAACATTTTACCAAGACTTTTAAGAATGAGGGCATTAAACCATCTGTAACTAGCACGAACCTTATTCATCCAATCATCATCAGGTGCAGTGCTATGATAGGCAGTTTCAAAATGTCCCTCCACTGGCCAACTCAACCTTTCTTTCTGTCCTCTTGCTGTGATCCTGGCCTCTGTGCAGAAGGATGATTGCTTGATTGTTAGAAGTTTTAAATTTTATTTATAAATTAGGATAATAATCTGTCTGCAAGGAAACCGAGGCTCCAATCAAACTTGCTCTTTTCTGCCGAAGAAAGAATCATCTTCGAGTCTTAAGCCGCTCTGTTGGTTCCATCTCTCGTTTGTCGATTTCAATGTATGGCTTTCAGTTCTTGTTTTTGTGTAGATAAGTTTTTGTTGATCGTAATAAACTGACACTTAATAGGAGGTTATAATTAATTTATGTCGATGGCTCGTCATCTTCACAAAGATGAATGATTATGGAAACGCCTAGACTAGTTTCGATCAGAACTTGTCAGATTCAAGAAAATAACACTGCAATGCTACATGTGGGAGATGTGATCGGTAATTCACTGCATTGCAGATGCAGTGCTTGAGTTGTTGTAGTGATTATCTTTGAGTATGATGGGGTATTTATCCAATTGAACTATATCTATCAAATTTATCCTACAAAATTCTATACATAATTAATAAATAAGCTTCTGGCTAGAGGTTTGCTGTGCAGCTACAATGTAGTTCCACTGTGACATTCATTGCAAGTCGTAATAGCTTTGATTAGATAAACATGGACGAGTTCTGCAAAATAAACGATGCGGTAATCTGTTTTTGGTCGCGATTTTGAGCTGGAAACGTTCTTGCGTTCGGATTGAAAGCTGTGCAGGATTTGATCCAATTTATTGGTTTAACATCGTTCCGCCGCCTACACGATGAGTACGAAATCTAATAAGTGCCGAAAAGGGGCGCTCGGGTAACAAGAACATTTCGGCTGCTATTCGCAGCCGAACCTTGCACTTATGAAAATACATTAGTCAAGAGTCAAACTTCACCATTATAATTACAATACCTTGTTTCTAGGCATGTACCGGATAGACGCCATCCGGAAATATCCGGTGTCTGGTAGCCCATCATCCAAATTTCTTTGTTTCTCCTTAATATCTTCCTTGTTTTATTATTTACATAAATATGACATCTCTAAACATTTACTTTTAATTTCATCGTGGCTGTTTCTCATAAGCGCGTTAGAAATTTTATTTGGAAGTATTTTTAGGTATTTCTGTAACCTTTAGTACTGGTAACCATTAGTCAAATGTGGATGTTGAAATGGAAATTTACTTTGATGAACCAACCATAAAACGTGAAGATAATCCATTGACATGGTGGTGCCAAAATTCATGGCGCTTTCCACTTCCGAGTGAGTGGGCTAAGCATCACTAATGACTAAATGTATAGTATTTATTTTTATTAATAAAATAAAAATATGAAGATAAACTCTGAGTTTTTAAAAATAAGCATTTCTAACCGCATGGACCATTAAACCAGGTATCCGTTATCCATCTGGATACGGTAGGTGAACTATTCGGAATTATCTGATAAAATCCGTTTCATGCCTACTTATTCGCATCGATAACCAATCTTTTGTCTCCTATTTCATCTCGATCGCCAGATAGGCTACGCCAATTATCATTCGACTTGCTTTGATCGCCAATTTGGTTGCCGTTCATAAATAAATGAACAATTAATTATTGTAAGTGATAACTAATCATGAAACATGTAACACCAGACACATGTCTACAAATGCTCTTAAACAACGCGCGTTCGTAACTCTAAAGCAGCAGACGATGTAAACATGTACCGAGCGGGCGTGTAATAATTGATTTTATTTGCGCATAAATATGTCCTCGAGTTTCAAATTTTATATTTTTGAAATGAAAGTAACATTTTATATAACAAAAATTGTATACATTATTAATTTTAATAATTATATTAAGATATATGAAGATGGCTGAAATTGACGAAACTGATCAGTCAGCTTGAAGATCTAGTGACATTTGCATGTTTGAAAAGTTAATAGAAAATGGTTTATTGAACTTAATCGAATCCGGAAACATAACATAGTGAATTAAAAATGTTTTCGTTGAAAATATTATAAAATTGGAATACGTCGACTCAGTTATGTTGACCGAACTCGCGAATATGTTCGAACTAAGCATTGGTATGACAAATGTATTTATATTCGTTCACTTTTATTATTTTCGTTATTCAATAACGAACGATAACGATACAGAGTTTGATTAGAGTGGCATATGTTCAACAGAACTTCATGACCACTAATGAGGGAAGCTTTCTCTGAAGAGGAAGGTTTTGAGGGGCGGAGTGAAATCCGGCTGGATCAGTGTTGGTAATCGAGGGAGGGGAGTCTATTCCAGATCTGTGGGCCAACAGCATCTATAGACCTGCCATCCAGTGTCGCACGTCGGGCAGATGATTTGACGAAGGAGCCCCTGGTTGCTGATCTGAGCCCACGCCTAGCAGGAATTTGTGCAGTGCGAGTGAAAGGCAGGTATAATGGTGCATGACCCAGTAGAGACTTGAAAACGAGTGAAGAGATTTTGTAGTCAATTCTCTGGCAAATGCGTAGGCAGTGGAGATCATGGAGAAGAGGAGTGACGTGGTCATGTTTTCTTATGTTGTTTATGATTTTAGCAATAGGGCTTGAATAGATAATTAACGAATGTTAATTAATCTTCCGAATCAGTAAATCAAATCGAAGAGTAAATCAAAGTATTGAAAGTCTTTGATGTTTATCTGTTTATAATTTACTTGACCCATGGTTTTACAATGTCTTACACGTTAGTTTAGTTGGTCATATAACATAAACCTTAAATTTCTAATAATTAATTTAGGGCATCATTTTAATTTTAAGCCCAGTTACGACTCATATCCTACTCTCACCATTTTTCATTCTTCCGAATTTTAAATGAATAAATATTCAGACGGCAATAATTTTTTTCGAAAACAGTAAATATCCAATTCTATCGCTAGATCAATTTCATTAGAGGCATATCTTATATACAGAGTAACTGTATCCTATTTTAGATGAAGTTCATAAAATTAAAGTGTGCCTGTTTCACTTTTAAAAAAAGTCTCTGCGATGACAATGAATCCTAATGTGTTAACTCCAAGAACTGCAAACCGATGAGTAATTCTGATTTGCACAAATTGTAAAGGAAACGAATTAAATAAAAGCAAATAATTTGTTTAAAATAAATAAATAAAAATAAATAATAAAATTCTTCGAAAATAAGTTGGAGCGAATGTAAACAAACGCTTCCAGGGGCAACGCTTGACAGATAATTAAGTCGGGAGTTTGGCAAGTTTCGTAATTTGGGAGATACGATATTATTTCAAAGATACGATGAAGTCCTACTTATCACAAACACAGAAATCAAAAATTCAATCTCGGTGATGTCATTTGTAAATGATGTTTTAAATAAAGTACATGCGATCGTAGTCTTCCTTTCGGTACATTCGCGATTTGCTAAGCTTATTTAAGTGGCTCCAATTTTTTTCTAAATTTCTACAAAAATAATCAAAGTCACGGTGATGCAATATGAACTGTCTCGCTGTGGCGATTTGCACCGGCCATTTCTGGCTCATTGTCACCATTGTCTTCGTCGTCTGTTTCCAGCAAGATGGCTTCCTTCTCTGCATCCTTTTCGACCAGAGGCGTGTATTGTGTATTATTTAGGAAGGAGTAGCGATAGAATTTTGATGAGAACGAATGCTTTTGCGGTGCCTCGCAGCTTCGATAAATTTCGTTGTCCTCGGAAGATTTAATTCTGGGAAGATTTACATAGTCTGCTATGCCTTTGTTTTCTTCGTCGATAGAGTCGCCATTTTTGTTGTTGGAATCGTTTGCTTCTGCATGCTCTCCTCTGTCAGCGCATTTTTCTTCTTCCAATCGAATCTCGTCACATTTGTTTTTTATGATTTCGCAGTAAACATTTTCTTCTGAGTCCTTGCAACGCTTCAACAACTGGCTGTACCCCCCGCTGTAGTCATTGTCTTTGATGGAGGCGTAGATCTGGCATTTCGAATTTGCCGATGCAGGGGATTTGCCGGCATTACAGGATTTTGATGATGAAGATGAGGAGGTAGTGGAGGAGAGGGATTTGTAATTATTGTATAGCTCGTCCGTTATCGGGCCATTTTGAGACGGCGCATTCGTCGGCTTTGGCTGATTCATTAGGCAAATCCTGCCCATTTTCGGAAATTTTGGCTTGGACGAGATTATTTTCTGAGCTCTGAAGGATTTCTGCTCTTCCTGGGTCTGAGACAGAGTGGCATTAAGCAATGTCAAACTGAACAGTTTCTCACGCCTGGGTAGGGCGTGTTTTATCTGGTTGTCGCAGGTGTCGTCATGTTTAATGTCGATAAATTTACGCCTGGAGGGAGGAGAGTCGAGGGGAATTTCCACCAGCTGAGACTCCCTTTCTTCTCCCGAGTGCTCCGATGCGTGCTGGTTGGCGATGGTGTATTTCAACGGCAGCAGAGAAAGTTTGCCAGCATCCAACGCTTCCTGATGAGAGTCGTAAACTTTGGACAGTTGGAACAGCTCGTTGATCCTGTGTGCAGCAGAGCTTTCCGTCGAGTATCCAGAACTGGTGGAACTGCAGGTTTTCTCCGACTTGCTGGTACATCCGCACGTGAAGTTCCTTACGTGATCGTTCGTCCAGTTCTGATAGTCGTTGGCAGGATTTGAGGCGCGACCGCTACTGATGTGAAAAAAATTATCGGACGCTTCGCTGATGCGTGTCTGATGGAGAGGACAGTTTCTAACAGATGAGGATTCTTCCGGGTAGCTTGTGCAACCGGAGACATCCTGAAATTGGTCTCCATCGGGCGGCAAGAACATGAATTCTTCGGAAACCAGATGGCAGTTATGTCTCTGTTTGCTTGGATATGTTTTGCGGCTCTTCCAGCCGAGTATCATGTTCGAGTCTGACATGATCCGGTAAGTCTCTTGCGAGAGTTCGTGCTTACAGCGACTTCCTCCAGCGCACGTGTTCTCGGCCAGGTATAATTTTTCTCTTGCCTGCTTTTGTTTATCGACGGGCTCGATAAATGGAGTCTGAGCAACTTTATTGCCGGCCGTTTCACCTTTGCCAGCCTCGTCGAATCCAGTCGATGCCAGTAGGAGATCGCGAGGAAAAGACTTCAATTTCCTGTGCTTGATATTCGAGCTTCCCTTGTTGAAGAATTTCTTCAGGACCACCATCACCAAGGGCAGCAGCAGGGCCAGCAAGGAACAGATGACGATGAGGAAGATGGTGAATCTGTGGGTAGAATAGTCGTACGGGAATGAGACGGAATGAGTAGAGTTGCTCAACTTCGTTGTCATTGAACTTGTTGGTGAATTGTTACGGTGTTGTATTTTAGGAGTTACCTCCTCGTTGGGAACAACACGTGGCGTCAGTTGATGACTGGGTGTGGCAGTAGAGTTTGTCCAGGCGAAGGAAGGAAATGTCTTCGAGCCGCTAGACGCTTCCATCCAAGTGAATCGCCGTGTGCTACTGGAAAACAACTTGGCGCCGTCCCATGCGCTCCGATGATTGGTGGTCGCAGCGCTGCCATCTTTCGGCACGACCCCTGTTATCGTGGCTGCACTTGATTTAGTGGTCCTGTCTTCGCGAGGTCTGACTGTGTCGTTGCCATTGTTGTCGGCATTAATTCGATAGGAAATTGGGTTTGAATTGTCGGCGATGCCCTCTATCTTGTTGGTTTGATTATCGGGTTTTAAATTGGACGACAAAATCAACGATATCATGTGTAGTTCGGTTGTTGGTTTCGTAGAGGCTTGATTTTCCAACTGGATGGCGTTGTTTTGCGTCATTGTCGTTCCAGGCGACCATTGATCACTCGTTCTCGAAGTTCCGCCGGCCATATTGATCCGGAGTTTTTGCGAATCTAGATGGACAAGTTAATGTTCTGGTTAATGAATCGTCTTTGTATTTTTGTTTGTCTGTTTTATGTTGTTGTAGTTTGAGTACACCGAGTACACTTAATTATCAAGAATTGCAAATAAAACTCTTAAAAACAATTTATCGCTTAAACACCTTAAACAGCCAATTATTTTCACTATTATTTTCACCTAATAAAAAATAAACAATTGTTTGGATGTTTCTTGGCTGGTGGCATGTGGTGACCAAAATGACATCGTACCAGAAAGCATTTTCATTAACTGGTCTCTAAAATATGATCATTTAATATGTGCAAGGGTAATTTAAAAAAAAAAAATAAAGCAAGAGATGTTTTGGCTTTAAAGACCAGATGTTATCGTTCCTCAATGGTTTTCTGGAAGAAGAAATGGCCATCTTGAAAGTCATTAGCAACTCTCAATGACATTTCACGCTCTCAGCTAATCTTCATGACTCAAGGAGCGTGTTATCTACGAACTGCTAGTTTCCAAAACAGAGAACATGTTCGTGCCTGAGTGGCATAAGAGTGAGCATTTGATTACGATTTTCTTCAAATTTCTGAAAACAACTCGATAACCCACCCAAGCTTCAATCATAGAAAGGACGGATATTTGAAAAGATTTATCATGGTCGCTTCTCGCTCCGTTCATCCTTCCATGGAGTAATTTATCATTTCCATATTTTGTGCAGGTAACGCACGTAGCCGGCCGTTCACTTCAAGCAAATGTCNGACGGATATTTGAAAAGATTTATCATGGTCGCTTCTCGCTCCGTTCATCCTTCCATGGAGTAATTTATCATTTCCATATTTTGTGCAGGTAACGCACGTAGCCGGCCGTTCACTTCAAGCAAATGTCATTACCTTAAACTTTCGAAGATAATTTTCTTTAAAAAAGGTGATTGCTCTTTCGCCTTTAGTGAATTTAGCGGAGTAGCCACGAGGGATTGTTAGGACATCGAGAGGCTCTGCAATGTTTTTGTGCAGCCTTTCCTCTCAATTTCAGCGAGATTAAGAGGGCAATATTCAATGTAAGAAAATCTATTAGCGTTTCAATGTCGATACTTACTAGCTTCCTTTAGCCGACTAGCAATTTCAGAATCAGGACAATTTCAGATTCCTTCAACCGTTACTAAGTTGGCCTAAGGCATCGCTGCCACAATAAAACAAGATTATCCACAATAAAATAACAAATCGTTGATTTTTGACCACTATCTGTTGTATCTTTGAAATGTTCTCCATTTTAGTCGAGAGCTCCTGTGACATTTTGAGCGAGAAACAAAACGAAAGCAAGAGAAGCAATGTCAGAGCAATTTCCGTCAATGTCAGGATAATTTTTCTTACCTTTAGAGATTTTAATTTCAGATTCTTCGAGGATGTTTTCTTAAAATATTGCAACTCAACGACAAAGAATAACGATTAGAAATAGAATCTACATTAATAAACACTACTTATTCACTGAGTTTTCGACAAGTACCGACAAGTCCCAGAATAAAAATAACTCCATTCGAGCATTAAAAGCGATTTCAACTCCGTGATTAAATTTATATCATCCCGGGCAATTCCTAAGAAGGCCACTTCAGAGGAGAGCTGCTAAATAATTTACAGGACCTTTCAGCAATGCTCCCTCCTGATCCTAGTCATCCTACTTCGTGCCAGATATTGAATTCCATGACTCGAAAAATCACTCCAAAATCATGATTTCGTTCTAAAATGGCGGCATCTTTTCGCAAAACGAACCACCCGGCAGAATGTAGGAATGGTCACCACAAGCGTTCAATTATTCCTTGCGCTGCCAGGAAACAATGCTCCATGAAAACATTCGGGATAATTATTTTTACGATGGAAATATTCCCATAAATTCGGCAGATTACTTGTATTTCTGCTTGTATTATTGTCTGTATTATTGCCTGTCGGTGCGGAAGCATTGAGGAAATTTTAAATTTGTATGACTTTTCTTTCACGGCCTGTGGTCGCTTAAGCCCCCGACGTGGAAATTGGATTTTTCAATTCACATTTCGGCCGAAAAAATTAATAAACAAATCAATTCGGAGAGAGGAAACCCCCTAAGGGATGACATTTTCGCACTTTTCCCAAAGAAAAGGTTCAGCTGAGACCACGAAATGATTAGGAACGAACTCCTTATTTTCAATGTTGCGAGTATAGTATTAGGACCTTCATTTGGCAGCCATGGCAGGTCGAAGCATAACATCAGACATGACTGAACATAGAATTGTGTCGTAGACAGTTCTGTCCGCCAAAGTCCGAAGACACGCAAGGTTCTGCAAGGAGCCTCACACCAAACACGCCATCACAGTTTTGCCATTTTCAGGCGTATATTCAATCCACGATTTCCGAAATCAAAAATCAAAGAAAATGCGCACAAAAACAAATTTCTCGATGACAAAAACAATGAGAACTCTCGTTAAGCTTTCAATTCATGGACAACTAAACCTTCGTAAATAGCTCTGCAATCAATTAAAACCTTAAAATGCATGTTGATTTTCTTCGTCAAAAAATTTTATAACAAAAACAACAAGATTCCTGAGATTGCGCACTGCGGATAATTACACAGTCTTTCTTTTTTTCATATATTCATCGAGTTCTCTGTCCAGGTCCTCCTTTGACACGATGAGAGGAAGGGGCCGCTTCACTACCATTCTTTTTCGGACTTGTAATACCTCAGGTTGAGGTCTTCCAGCACATGTGATCCTCAGTCTACGACCTCTGTACAAGATACCGTTGAAGGCCCTCATTGCCCTGAAAGCATCCACCACCAAGACCAAAACTACCTCGCCAGAACCGAGTGGACGGCCATTTTTGTCGTGAAATATCACCGCTTTTTTCA
>MPNW01000719.1:14627-30524 GCA_011800805.1 Hirudo medicinalis | reverse complement strand
ATGAGTTGCTGGTGCAGTGTGGAAAGAGCACCATTGTCTCCACCGGTGACCGAGGACTGGACATTCAGGGCTTCCAAGATCGGTCTGGATAAGGAGCATGAATGGGGCATCATCATCATCATCATCACTGCTGATCAGTCTGATGAATTACAGATATCCAACAGCATGGCCACAATGACATAATTAAAAATTATAAAGACACAAAGAAATACACAAAGAAATAATTAAAAATTAAACATCGTGCGGGGTTTCACACCTCGAGCTATTGTTTTGATGGAGTTGTTGATGCTGTTGCTGTTGTTGCAGGGTTTGTAGTAGTTGAAGTGTTGACAGCTTGCTGAGAACTTCGTTCCTGCTCGAGAGAATGAAGTGCATTGAGAAATAAATTTCTCATGAAACAAAAAAATGAAAAAATAAGAGCCATCGACAATCAATGTCAACCCAATATTAGCCCAAGACGACCTACCTAAACCAACCCCATGCAAGTCAGATTACATTCGGGTAGCTCACCTTGGATTCATCTGCATGAGTTGCATGATCTTCATCTGGTCGAGCTGTTGCTGCTTCAGTTGCAGTTGTTGGAGATGCTGCAATTCCAGAGATTGGTCAGCACTGCTGGAGGCCTGAGTCTGAAGAATTGGTGAAAAGTTGCAGACTCGGCAGATGACGACGGACGTCGGCACGTCCTCGAAACCCTTTCAGACTACAAAGTCATTCAAGAACGTCAACAACGCCTACCTTGAGATGGGACATGGCGGCAGAATTCTGGTAGGGTATTTGAAACGGATTAGAGCCGATGAGTTTGACGAGCGTACCTATCGGCAGGAAGCTGTGGTCGCAGCCCTGCTTGACCAAGAGGGTCATGTTGAAATACCCCACGCTGAACCATTCCGACATCTGGATTTGAGTGAACGGACCTGGAAATGTGTGCATTCTTCATCATCGCAATCACTTTTACCATGAACGTGCATTGATACATCTGGTTAAATCATTATTATCACCATCAATATTCAGCCGACTGCTTCACAAATTGTCATCAACATCATTATGAGCATCATCAGCACCATGGTCAACCAACCAACCAACCCTGTATGTCGCCCTGGGGATCTCTGTAGAACCACTTGTAGGCATCCTCGTGCTCGGGCGGTACAAAGCCCTTGATGAAGTTCTGTTGAGAATGTTGCTGGAAGTGTTGTTGCACATGCTGCTGGTTGAATATTTGTTGCTGGAGCGGCTGCTGTTGCTGTTGGAGGAGTGGCGGAGGAGGGAGAAAAGGTTGCTGTTGTGCTAGTTGCTCTTCCAGCAAAAACTTCTGCTCGATCTGCTTTGGGAAGAGGGCACTGCCATCCATGGCAATGTCAGAGTCACCGAACACCTTCTGCTGGGACGGCATCTGAAGGAAATTAAGGGCTTCCTCCGTTGAAATTGGATCCTCCTCATTGCTGGCCATGAGGCTGTCGACGAGGTTCTCGACGTCGAAGGACATGCCGGCATACAGACTAGATATCCGAGCCTCGGGAGCAGCTCCGTTCTGTGGAGCAATGGGACTCGTTCTGGCATCCAGGTAGGGGTTAGGCATTTCTACATGACTCAAGGACTCTTCAGGTTCCTCAGTTCCCAGGGTTGCCGGCTCTTCTTTCTGCCCACCAATCACATTGTTCTCCTCCGAAGAGTCGTACTTCTCTGCAGCATCCAAGAAAAAGTGAGAGGAGCCCATGTCCCCTCCTGCTGAGTAGTCCCTGCCCTCAGAAGGTGTCTTTGACTTTATTTCCTCCTTTTCTTCTGCCTCAACCGAGGGATTCCTGCTCCCCTCCTTGGAGTTCTCGTCTGCTTCCTTCTGCTGTCGCTGTTCTTCAATTCTTTCGAGCTCCTGATGGTCAAGATGGTTTGTTGAAGTTTAAGCATAACATCGACATCATCACCTTATCATCATCACTGCCATCAAAACCAACCTTGACAGACATGAAGGCTCCAGTGGCGTCGAAGGTCCCCACGTCTCCAAAGTCATCGGTACTCCACTCCGGTAGTTGCTCTGCGAATTGAAGAAAAATGGAGGATCGAATGATCCATAAGACACCATGCCAGTATAGACATTCTTATCATCATTCCATTACCGAGTTCATCCTCGTAGTGATTATTTTGGGCGTGGGAGGAGCTAAAAGACCTCCTGAAGACCTTCTCCTTAAAGGAATCATCCGAACCTCCACGGTTCCTGCTGTTTTCCCAGGGTTCTCTCCAGCTCCGGTTGGCTGGAATGAAAGGTGAGAACCAATGAGAAAACTCTTGGTCATCGTCATCATCATCGGCCATTGAAATAATATTAATAATAATAAATAATTGACATAAAAATAATAATAATAATAACAATAATAATGATGATATCAATGATAATAATAATAATGATATAGTCATCAATGCACGACAAACATCAGTGCTGCTCACATGGCTTCTGGCTGGGGAACTGCTTCCTCCAATTGCCAGTGTCTTCATCATTCCACTTCTTTTTGGGCCCTCTCCAGCTGTCTGCCACCATGGACCTCGACGCTTCTGAGGATTCATCGAAACTCCGCCCAGTATAGCCAAGACCCCTCCCTCGAATGGATGGGATGCTGGATAAACATATGAAGAGAACATGACAGCAATACTTTATCCATATTTATCAGTAGCAGTAACTGGAGCCTATGAGATCATCAACTTTAACACTGTCATTAAATGGGTACAAAAATGTAATTAGGTTATGCTAAGTTAAGCATGTAATAATGTATTACAAAAAACACCTTTACTATGACAAATTACCAGAACCAAATTATCACAGACATTGGCATGTCAAACAGAATACCAAAATCAACGTCAACAGCACCGATACGAAGTCTTGGAACTTAGAGAGAACATTCGACCGATAATAAAGTCACCGACAATTCGCAATCGATCGATAGGATCGTTAATGCCAACAGAGCCGACACAAGAACGAGGAAGACGAACGAGCGAAAGAGCATCCAGCCAACCTGTCATCCCAAGGGTCCCTGTTGAAATGCCTCGACCTCTCATAGTCACCATCTTCGGTCGTGGAGCTCCTGTAGTAAATCGGATCCAGCCGACCACTGCCCCTTGCTGTGGAAGCAACCAGGTTTTAATGATAATATTAATAACTAATATTAATATTTTGATTAGTTTACACTTTATATATGCATACGTAATATATAATATTGTATTTAAGAGCAATCCAAGCCAATCCAGATGATTAATAGAGTCGGGCACTAACTTTTCCTGACGGAATCTGAGCTTCTGAGTTGCGAAAGAGAGAGTGTGGTCCTCATTATGGAAGGTGGAGGACGAGTGGTGTTGGCAGAGTTGCTGGAAGACATCTGAGAGAGCAGCTTCTAGAGAAGAAAATGATAATGGCAATGATGATGATGCTATGACAGTAACATGAAAGGCATTGGTGATCGTGAGGCTGCAGTTGATAAGATTATGAAGAGCACCTGTTCGGTCTCAGTGGGGTTAGTGAACCCCAAAGGTTCCAGGGCCTTCTCGATGAATATCTTCGGGGTGGCCTTGAGCTCGGGAGGGGCTTCGGGATCGGGCGAGAAAAGGGTCAACATGTCCTCCCTGGTGTAGCGGTGCTCTGCCAACTTGAAGCGTGAGGTAGGGGCAGAAGGGGACTGCGATCTGCAGTGGGTGTCCGAGGACAGGTTTCTCAGCCTGGTGAGAAAGTAACAGGTTGATATGGTATTAGTGCCAACATCAGAAAACAAAATAAAGATAATACCATTATATCTCACGTGATATATGAAGGTACTAGCACTCTCAATAATGATAATCGGTACTTTTTTTTTAATAATAATAATAATGATCTTAATATAATAACCTTCATCGATGTTTAATAATAATGTAATGTGTAAGCAGGAATGCCATTCCAATAACACCACAACAGTCACAAACAAGGGTGAAATTATCACCATCTCCAGACACCATCTCTTGGAACTAGCATCACGACTGTTAACTGGACTGGTTTTATTGCCTTTTATTGGTCTGCTGTGCTATAGACTGGCAGCCAATAGCACATTGTTTACAACTGACCCACCTCTAAAACTGTTTATAATAGCGAGAGAAACCTCTGGCAGCTTAGCTCTTTATGGATGCCTGTCACCAAGCTGAAGATCAAAGTCCATTGTTTTATTATAAGAATAATAATAATAAGAATAATAATATCAAAAACAACAACAATAATAATCTCTGTCTCAACAACATTTGAGAAGATGGTAAAGGATCCAGGAAAGTGGTGAATATCTTTTAAGAATGCAAAAGTCGACCTTTTCTGTACGTCTGTGTTTTAATTATAAAACTCTAAATTATAAAAATAATGACAAAGTAATTATAATAATCCACTGTAGCAGTAGCTGCGACATTTATAGCTAGCGCTGGAAAGGAAAGTAATCGAGTTAATAAAGAATGAACAAGAGCCTCACAGTTTTGTCGGAACTATCAGGAGATAACAACATTATCACCAAAATAAGGCCTGCGGTCATCTACCAATTGCTGCCATTACTTTTACGCTGCTGATACTTAGCTGCTAATTGTCCATTAATATTTATTAGCATCATCATTATGCAAAATATGAGATATAATTAGAAGTCCATTATGCATTCACAGTAACAACCACTTTAATGTTAAATCAAAACAGTGGCACCTACACCGTTGTGATATATGTCGTTATGCATGCCACAGACCACAATGCAATTATGATATTATTATTATTATTATTTATTTTTATTGGCCTATCAGTTTAAGCAATGATTCACACGATTTGGCGGATGTAATCTACAATTGCCAATTTGATTGTTGAGAATAAGTTGAGATTCAACAAGACCATTTTCAGAGTCTTGCTAAGGTTCAATAAGAGCACCATCAGATTTATTATTGTAGTTTACCATTAAGTCACACTATGTTTAATAAAAGTTGTCACACACCACACCATAGCAACTACAAACACACAACAATAATAACAACAGCTAGTTTCTAATGGCAAAAAAACTCACTAAGGACAACAACTAGAGTAATTGTAAGGATTAACATAACACAACATCCTCAAATCTCAGACAAAGCAGTACAAAAGGTAAATAATAGCAAGGTGCAAGGTACAGGAACGCAAACTTAAATGTTAGATTCTAGATACCATTACCTGAAAACTTAAAAAAAAAAGAAGAGTTGCTAAGCGCTATCCTGTCATAAGCAACTCCTTCCCTTATAAGTCTTTAACCAGGGTTAGGGTGTTAACCAATCTCTGCCCACTAGGACCTCTCATTCGAAAATGTTGACCAGGCCATAGAATACATAAAGGGAATAATAGTTTTATAAACGATTAAAGTAGATCCTCCTTCTACAAATTGCTAGATTTCCAAAATCGGTTTGAATGATGCGACCAATTTCTTGACGAGTGGAATTTCATTTGCTCCTTTTTTCGATAGACTCACAGGAAATAAACGATGACTTAAAATAACGTCATAATAACAACAACATAATAAATAATAATAATAATAATAATAATAATAATAAAGTTGTCACATTCACAGAAGTATTTTCTTTTTAAAAAAAGTGCAGGCCACTATCAATGGATTATTGAAAGGAAGTTAGGCTTACATAGAACACAATAATGGCACAAAATTCCTGCAGTGGTACTAGCATTGTATTGCTCATAGACGCAGGCACGCAAATGTGCCGAGGTAAACAAACACAGGTGAACCATCGAGTTGGGTAAGATATCTATGTCACTTTGAGGAGATATCATTATCGACATTGCGGTGAAGCTATCGCCATCATCATATCGCCTCATCACCGTAATCACGAGTCACAATTATCAGAGCCATTACTGACTCACTATCAGAGTCACTGTTTATTAAAACATTACTTAACACAATTCGTGTCATCTCCTCGGTTAAGGATTGCCTCGTGCTAATTTCAGTTAAAATGATTCTTAAGTTTTGCATGCCCTCAACTGACATTACTCAAGGGCACAGTATAAACCAAATAAAATATAGTTAACAATTTACGACAACTTAATCCACTTCTTTGTAATCGTGCCATTAAGAGTACTGGCTGTCAATAACAACTTATATATTCAAGACAATAATAATTTAAGGTGATAATGGAAATATTAGGTCATACTTAGTATTCAAAAAAAAATTTTGAAAATAAATGTGAATATGGTTGGTGGAACAGCAATATGTCAGGGTATTTAAATTTTTGGTGGACTGTTGCAGGGAAGGATTTACAATGTTTAAACCCATTCAGTTCCATCTTTTCTTATATATGAAGAGGTTCCAAACTGTGAGGCTTATAGATAAAAATAACATTAATAACACGACAACATTTATCACTAATTGCTCAAGAAGATCACTTGCAATGACAATGTGCTGTAACAAATTCAGTGCTTCTACAGGTTGCAGAGGCTCAACACACTGTTTGCGATATCATCATCCTGAGCTCCCTAAATAAAAGTTCAAAAACTAACCATTCTGGACCGAACTTCAGAGTCTCAGCCATGTTGGACCCTGCCCTTTCAACCAGCTGCTAGCAGAATTGGCCAATCCCCTAGCAGAATTTCAGGCTATTCTGTCGGTTGTCTTGAGCAGCAAATCAACTGAAGGCGAAAGAGGTCGTGCAATTCTGTCGACTTAATTTCTAGATTGGAATTTCTTTGGGAAACTTCCTGGCTCGTTCAGACTTCTCGGCTCAGTATTTATTCCAACAAGCGACACACTCCGTGTTAGGCGAGCTGTGATGCAGAGTCCCGAGGTGCAGAAGCATGTATACCAATTCGAACAGGAAGACACTAGGAGAGCCACAGGAACATTGACTTTGCTTTCTCTCTATTCTTAGACAACAAGATGGTGACAACGACGTTGGTGGCCACAAAAGCTAAACGTCGTTAAAAAAAACTCAAGGTGCAAACGAAAGGAAAAATGGTATTTACTCAACACAATACTGAAGGGTCGCAGTCGTTGAACGAAACGATCTGACAGATAAAAAAAAACAGTTGGACGCTGTTGCACGCAAAACAAACTTGATTGTTATTTACAAAAAACTCGCAGAATTATTTTAGGTTTTGTCTTTAGGAGTAGCAATTGAAAACTCTCCAGCTAAACCGGAATGTTGCAAATGTTCGTGGGCATCGATAGTGCTTATCTTCACTGTACGAAATTGAATATTATAGTATCATAATACTTGTGGTAGGCAAACCATGTTTGACGCGGGGTACAATGGTCAAGTGACTTGGACAACAGAATTCCAATACAACGCAGTTTCAGTCCGCAAATGGCCAGCAAGTTCAGTTCAAACGTCGCCACTTAAACATAAATTGTTAATGTCAACTTCTCGCGAAAGAACACATCACTTTGAAAAAAGAAAACATGGCGATCGACTTGTTTGACCACGTGATTAGTAAGTTTTTCACTTAAATTGAACATTCAAAACTAATAATTTTACTCAACTTACATTTGAGTTATTAATATTTAAATATTTTTATAATTTATTTATTTTAATGCTAAAATATAATACTGTTGAAATAATTACTTTCTAATTTGGGCATTTCTCCTGTAACCTTACTAAGACTAAAAGTAGTTAATTAATTAATAATGATTTTGCAGGCAAATAATGCAAAAGTGTTTCTATGCTTTTAATGCAAATAATAAACATCTATGTTGCAGACAGATTATTTTTGCTAGATTTCGTTTTTGAGTCACTGCGTTACATAGCATTAATTGTCCGAGCATTTTTGTCCTTTAAAGAACTCTCAATATCTGATTAGAGTGCAAAGTTTGCATTTCAGTCTAAATCTATTCTGGTAAAGATGTCTCTTTTGCTGATTCGTCAGTGTAATGTGGCAACGCAAAAAAAGCCAAATTTCTTGCTACATATGATAACGTCTGCCCTGTTTGACGCGCATTTACAAATTTCTTTTGTACGTTGTTCGTTGCAGATAAGGCTGGCACTCAATTGCTATGACAGAAAGCAATTTTATTTCTTCGAAAAAACCATTCTTGTGCGGCGTCTGCGAAGGTCTGTTACCGCCGTTGTAAAGGGAGATTTTATTATGTAATACTCAATGGTTTCAAGCACAGCCTGTCGTATTTCTATAAAAAAAAAACAATGGAGGAAATAATTACTACTTAATTATTTTTAAAATAATCAGGTTTCTATGGGAAGCCATGGACATTTTCTCAGAGGCAGGAGCTTTTTAAAAGGTAATTGGATTTGTGAATGTTGTCCAAGTACATACATTTTACAATTCACTCAAATTGGAGCCGTCAATTATTTGCTGACTGTCTAGTTCTACAACTATTTCAATTAATTATTAAAAGTATTTAATCAGAAACAATGATTTTATAAAGCCAGACCAACCATATTAGAGGTTTAGATTTACTGGCAATTTAGTACAAGATTATTATTATTATTAGAATCTCTCAAATGTAATACATCAAATTGCATTTCTTTTTGTTGACTTTAGTCGACTACCTGTACGGACATGACATTTGATATAGCATAATAATACCCCTTATGTATTTAAGTCTTCTTCTAAAAGGATTTCTAACAAATGACTTTATTGCAGTCATAAGTCATTGCATGTAGCTATTTGTAATGGTTATAAAAGTTATTTAAACAATTAAAAATTGTGGTAGCATTTCAAGTCTAAGAAACTAAATAATTAACAATATTGATCATTGAGGTTGGTAATTGACCATTTCTCATGATGATAATGTGGCAATACTTGTCCTTTATATTGCAGGATGCATAGGTTTGGCATGAATGCTTATCTGTATGCCCCCAAGGATGACTACAAACACAGGCTTTACTGGAGAGATTTGTACACAGAGGAGGAGGCAGGTTTGTTTTGATGATGAAGGTGATGCTGCTGACGATGATGACATTAGAGGTGACAAAGTGGTGACGGTAGAGGTGTTAATGATAATGTTTGCTTTGGTGATGATGATGATGATGATGATGATGACATTTATAGCACATGAAAGAATCAGAGATGTCACACTCTTGGTCATGCCTGTCATGCTATTCTAGCAATGATGATGATGGTGGTGATGATGGTGATAGAATCAGTTTTGACTGTAGAGTGCAGATATTAAACCTCTTACCTAGGGCATAAGCTTTTCATGACAAAACAAGGACTGTTAATCATTTGGAATGCACAGCCGTCATCAACTCCATTGTCGTCTAATCATGCAATGATGTGCATTGATCACGGGGATAATTATTATTATAATTTTATTTTTGCTTTGTAATTATTATAATTATTTTCATAATGTGTATGAATTATTGCACATACACTAGCAATGATGTAATGATTATCAGATTCATCATGGCGAACACTTTCAGTTATCAGTTAGCATCGAGCAGCCTAACAAATAAGCGGTCATAAATTCGAATTCATCACAGTTTATTATTCAAAAACGAACGATCCCCTCGTCTCGGATAAAATAAGACCTAACCAAGGTCACATCCAGGTCAATCCAAACGTCCCATTAGCATAACACATTAATGAATAAATTAATATATCGTTATCCTGCTTTTCATTCAGAGGAGCTGAGGTGCCTGGTGGGAGGGGCTGAGGGCAATAGGGTGAGGTTCATCTATGCAATCTCACCGGGCCTTGACATTGTCTACTCGAGTGCATCTGATGTGTCCGTACTCAAGAAAAAACTCGACCAAGTTGGTGACAACGATGATGATGGTGACTAAGATGATTATGATGAAGGTTGTGCTTGTAATAGTGGCAGTATTGTTATAGGTACATGACAACGGTGATAAAGGGAATGACATCCCCAGTAATAAAGTGGCTGCTTTTTTTTTCATGAATATGCATATATTATAAATATTTATGACTGCGTCCATACATCTTCCATTAAGAAAAATTATGATAATAGTGGTGGTGATGAGTAGGAAAATGCTGACAAATTCATTAAACATTCGTCTCATCAATTATTCATGAACTTTCCTTTTACATTTGTGCAAAACTATGCTGATAGTTCATGACCTTGACTAAGCTTATCTCTCTCTGTCTCTCATGAAGGTCAGGGACCTGGGGTGTCAGAGTTTTGCCCTGCTGTTTGACGACATCGAAGACGAGTTGTGCAATGAAGATGTCACCAAGTTCGCCTCCATTGCAGACGCTCAGTGTTTCCTAACCAACGAGATCTACAACCACCTCAACCAACCCGATCTTTTCCTTTTCTGCCCCACAGGTGATAGGTTGTTGATGGTGGTGATGATGATGATGATGATGATGGTGGTGATGACTGTGGTTGTGAATAAATGGATGAGGTGAATGCCAACAGTGATCGTGGCAGAAATGATAGTGGAATTGAGGATTATGATAGTGATAATAGTGACGTCTGTAATGACCGCGATTAATTATTCACGAGCTCCAAAAGGTGCGCACGCATTGTGGTTGGACCATTTACAATCTCCATTTAGCAAAAGTGTAGCCAGTTATTTCATGTATCTGATCACTGACAGGGCTAGCTAATGGTAATTTAAAATGTCTTCCTGATGAATATTTAAACGATCGGGAGCAGTTTATCAGTTTCAACATTCCTCGACTTCCTCTTGAATGTATTGGATCATCCTCCGTGAAATCGTCGATGCTCGCCATTTACGGTGCTGCAACGAACACCAATGCAAATGGACGACTCGACCATCACCTCTGACACGTCCGTCCTATTCTTCTGATTACGCAATGGACGTTAAGTGACATGTCATCGTTGATGGCTTCCATTAAGATGACCGTTGAAATCCTTATTGCTGCTACTATGGCCATAATGGCTGCAATATTTATTATTTGTGTTACTTGTAATAATTGAATTTAAATTTATACAGCACTGTAACATATTTGTTTGCACTAGGAGTGTAAATAATATCACTATAATGTTTTGTCACTTCTGTACTCTGACTTCATTAGTGGTTAGCCTCTCATGTCAATAGCCATGGATAATCATTGTAAATATTCGTGACTACTTGCAATCCAATCTATAAATGATTTTCTCCGTCCCGCCAGAATACTGCTCCTCCCGATCTCTCCCTGACGTCCTCAAGTCCTCCTACCTGAAGACCATTGGGCTGAGACTGGACCCCAGGATTGAATTCCTGTGGACAGGTGAGGATGGTTAAACCTCCATCTTTGATTGATCTGAGTTTCCCATTTTTGACCTTACGTGCTAGAACCAACTCACAAATTGTTGCTGTTGCGATCGGCCGGGAATGTCATAAACATTTGCACTCCTAGGGCCGAAGGTCGTGAGCAAGCGAATCACGGCCGAGAACGTCACAGAGGTGGGAGGAGTTGTCCGACGTCAGGTGACCGTTTGGGACAACCTCCATGCCAACGACTATGACCAGACTCGTCTTTACTTGGGGCCGTATTCGGGGCGCCCGACAGAGCTCCTCGACTGCCTGAGAGGGGTGCTGACGAACCCAAACTGCGAGTTTGAGGCAAACTTCGTAGCCCTTCATACCTTGGCCCAGTGGAGTACGAACAAGGTCACGAAGTTCCCTGTCGAACGACAAGGTTGGAATCATATTTCTCAAATGTTCGAGGACGTCGTTTCTGTGTACGAGTTCATTTACGTATTCATGTTTCCGTTACTGTGTTGCGTTAGTTATTTGATGTTATGATTACTTGCTTACTTTTTGCCACTCACATTTTTTATTTCATTTTTAAATAAGAATTTCTTTTTTAATGGAATTCGAGTGGTCTTGTCAATTTTTGTCCTCAGTCACAATGACATCTCCACCACATGGAGAGGCAGACATGGAAGTTGAAGAAGAGGAGGTGGTCGAATCATCCGAGAGGATAGGGACCGACACTGCACCTCCTTATAAACCTACCGAACCCTCGAGCTACGAGCCTCGCAGGGCCCTGCAAGCTGCCGTGGCCGATTGGCTGCCCGAGCTCTACAAAACCAAATCACCTTTCGGGCAGCAGCTTACTCCAAAGACTGTTCAGTTGTCTTCTGGAGGAATAGAAGTTCACAGAGCAAAGCTCCACGATGATGTGGGTGTCGGCAGGTCGATGGAGGACTATTACGAGGAGGGTAAAGTTCATGACGTGGACCTGGAGAGTGAACCTACCTGTGGAAAGGAGGCAGAGGACGACCAGAAGAAGATGGAGGAGGAAGTGGTGCCGATGGTCGCGGACGACGACGGGCAGCAGGGATCTGTCGTGGAGATGGCTCAGATGAGGAGGGACAATTTGGAAGAAGATCTCGATGATGAGATGAAATCCAAGAATGCTATAGACAGTTCAGTTGACCCTAAGGGCATGATGGGTATCGGAGCCTATCAGCAGCAGCAGACCTCTGCCTCAGTCATTGGCAGTTTTTACTACGACTACCGAAAGAGACAGCATGATGTGGCCCTTACCAGCGAAGAGGTGGTGATGATCTGCGACTTTTTTTACCTTCCCTTCGAGCACGGCCCCACAGGTGAGGAGATGCTTAAGGCAGCGACTTGGTTGGTGGACAACTTTGATCTCGTCTACCGGTCTGCACCTTTTCACTGCTACGGGAGCATCGGGCAAAGACTGGCCACCTTTCTTCCTCACCTCTCGGACTCTCTCTCCCCCTGCTCCTCGTCTCCCCCGGAATCCCCCATTTCTGACCGCACCGCCTCGCCTCCACCACCTCCCTTGCCAATCCTTGGCCAGGCCAGTGTTGTAGGACCTGTGCCTCCCCAGCAACCTTTGCCTACAAAGGCAAAACCAGACAAGAGCGTCGTATTTGTGAACGCCTCGCTCTCCACTTCAACCACTCTTGTTGGGTCCACAGTCATTCCGGTCACCGGGAGAGTCGCCAAGGTAACCGAAAGAGACTTTTGTTGATGATGATTATGTTAATGAGTGAATGTGATGATGATAACTATGACTGTTACAAAGGTTTGTTTAATGATGATGGCTTATTGAGAAGGAGTAGTCATTGTCAATGTATCATTAGTTCAAACTCCTCATCAAGTTTTGCTTTCCTCAGAATCAGTTCTTGCATGATACCTACCTGGGCACCCCCTCAGCCTCCGAATGGTACGAGCGAGCCATCAGGTTCCACGACGGCTATGGTGACCTCTCTGCTGTCGTTGACAAACTCGTTAACATTCCCAACAGGTGATTAGCTGGATTGCAATGCTGTTGCCAATGCTTAATTCTCTGGAAACTATGTGTCAAGACAATGTTCTGTGTGGACATTAAGTCTTGTAAATTCAAGTTGTTTTCAAAATTTTATTTTGATGAAGAGCAACAATGTTCTGATACTGATACTGATGCTTGAATCTAACCATAGGGAGCTCCTCTACGAGTTGTACAAATACGTCAACGACATGAGGAGCAACCTTGCCCTCGTCAACTCCTACATCAAGTGGCACGGTGAGAAGGACAAGACAATTCGAATGACTCTTAAAACTACAGATGAAGTGGATGGATTACTAATTAATCCAGTAAAACAAAAAAAAAACATATAGCACAGAATACGATGTGCTTGCAGAATTGGCTCGATACATAATCTATGTCCATAGATATCTTTGTTATAAAATGTTGTCATGCAATGATAGTCACAAAGCTGTTTGTTCATAGGTATAGACAAGAGAGAGAAAGAACTTTTCAAGTCAGGGGAGCAGGAGCCCTGGGTCCATCGTGGGGGTCTCTTGGCAGAGTTCAGGGTAGGGACCTCAAAAATTATTGAAAAAAAACCTACTCCTTATTTCTTTTGGTGCTCACTCATTGATGATGTATCAATGGATTTTTATGCTGTTTATTTTGTTCTGGTTTTTTTTTTAATCATTTTATGCAAATTAAGTATCTTTTATTATTTGAATATCTAGAATAATAATAATATTATTAATATATATTAGATAACTTGTTACTAACAATATTAATATCATTTGAGAATAATATTAGTTAATGACATATAAAATAATAATTAACAATTGTTTAATTGACGTCGAATATTGCTTTCATATTAATATTGATTAAAGCCTCATTTTAATAAAAACTCCATATGAATGTTTGTGCCTCCTGATCTTTATTAATATCAACGACATGAATGTTAACCATCATAAACGGCCGAGTTGATTGGTCACATTCCTCCTCTCCAAACAGCGTCTGCTTCCGTTTGACAGAGAATCCTCACAGACCAGAGGTTCCAATGTCTTTGTTGTTAGGCCATGCTATCCTAAGGATAGGGTCAGTGTTTTTATATATTATTAATATTATTATTTTAAAAGAGTGCCTTCGTTTATATTAAAGTAACATTTGGATTTTTTCTCACAGGGAGATGTGAATTCTGTGTGTCTGAGAACCTACAACGACACCATGGATGCCTCCTATTGGCTGGGTTCGATGCCCAACCTGGTCGGAGATTGGTCTGTATTATAGTCCCTCCCATAGTTTTTATTGAGAAAAACAGTCAATTAAACTTGTCAGTGGTACTATTTCGACTGTTGCAATGACACTTTAGAGGATTTAATAATGTCTCCATTTTAAGATAATTAGACTATTAGAGTCATGGCTAATTTATGCTGAACCAATCAGATCGAGCATGCCTGTTTAGTGCTGTGGTGTCATGGTACAATATTCTGCAGTGATGCAATCTTTAATCCATAGCAAGATTGGTGCATTCCTTCAATACTTTTCCAAATACTGCTATGTCCTTGAGGATGACCTGGGCATTTGTGGTTATGTGGTGGCTGCTGACAACATCAAGAGTTACAGGGACCACCTGGAAAAGACCTGGCTGCCTGAGATGAGGACAAAATACCCGATAATAGATACCTCCGGTAATTGTTGGATATTCGATAATAAAGCCAGTAGATTACATCCCAAAAACCATTACATCCTAAATGACTCAATAAGTCTATGTAACGTTTAATTTAGGAGTTACACCTGAAAAAAAATCCGCAACTTCTACACTTGTTCCGACCAGTGAATCGGCCCTCATTCCATCAGAGGACCTGCGGGAATTGTCATCTGCCACGGTAGAAAAGACCACCCCTGAAGGAGAGGGAACTGGTCACAGGGGGGAGCATGTGGTCCAACGGGACGACTCCAAGGAAGAGGGACCCTGTCCTATGTCGTCCTCGGAGCAGTCCAGGAGTGCTTCGCCTGCCGAATGCCAAAACTTTAATGTCTTTGGAGCAGCTAACCGGTTGAAGTCTCAGGCACTTTCCATTGAGGTTTGAAGGGTTTAATCTGCTTGTCATGATAAGCAAATAATAGAATGTTAGAGTCTGTAAAGGCAGAGATTGGGTCAAAAAATCAGGTCGGTTTATTGAACATAATTTGGTAATTGTAAAGGTTGGCAGAGAAGTGTTAGTTTATTTGATGGGATTGGTTATGACTAATATAGAGACTAACATCGTTGTACAAATCAATGTAATAAAAAGCGGTTTACGTCACAGGCTCTACTGAAGGCATTACATTCTGACCACAAACCAGTGCTAAAAGACGATGATCCTCTGTTTGCCAAATATCCAAGCCCTGTCTCGTTCGGGTTGCTCTATGGCAAGGGTTCGGCCGCCAAACTTTTATTGGCCAGCATTGAGCAAGCTCTAGCCAATGATGGTTCAAATGGCATGCACGTGATCCTGCCAGCCAGTCATAAAGCAAGCATCGAAATGTACAAAAGGCTTGGCTTCAAGGAGGAGAAACCAGAATGTTCAGACAAGGATGAAAGCAGAAGAGAGGGAGCTCCTGACCTCTACTCGACGGAAGACAAAAACTCGAGAAAGGAATTTCCAGGAAATGAACTGATCAGCTCTGTGGTGCTATGCAAGACGCTAGAAACTGCACATGAGCCGATGAGAGAAGGGGGATTTTCATCGGCTTTGAGGTCTGGGTTTGGTTTT
>MPNW01000718.1:21617-34321 GCA_011800805.1 Hirudo medicinalis | reverse complement strand
TCGAACGATGAACGTATCTGTAGATGGTCTTGACTGATTGATTGATTGATTGATTGATTGATTGATTGATTGATTGATTGATTGATTGATTGATTGATTGATTGATTGATTGATTGATTGATTGATTGATTGGTTGATTGGTTGAACGGTCGACCGAGGTCCCCTTAAGACGTTTCAACTTTCAACTTGCAGATAGAGAAGATGGACACCAAACTGGAAGACATCCTTGGGCTGCTCAACACTGTGGTATCAACGCAACAACAACAACATCGTCATCATCACCACTAGCACACTCCCATCTACCTGAGCCTGTTTCCCTTTTATCATGATTACAAGAGATATTTCAGCGGTCGTCATCATCGTTGTCGTCGTCGACGTCACCATGAAAGTCATAATCATCATCATCATCAAAGTCATATTCATCGTCGTCGCCGTCATCGTCACCACGAATGTCATAATCATCATCATTATTAAAGTCATATTCATCGTCGTCGCCGTCATCGTCACCATGAAAGTCATAATCATCATCATCATCAAAGTCATACTCATCGTCGTCGCCGTCATCGTCACCATGAAAGTCATAATCATCATCATCATCATCATCATCATCGTCATCAAAGTCATATTCATCGTCGTCGTCGTCGTCGTTATCTGAGGTCATATTCCTGTGCTGATATTGCAGTTATGAATGGCTTTGTTTTGTGTGCGAGGATCGTGCATGACTGTCGACGTCGCCATGACGACCATTGATGACAGTCGTCCTCCTCATTATGCCACCTCGACGCTATTGGCCGACCGGTGGCTATAAATAACCTCGTGCATGACTAACTCTTCGGCTGTGACGTCATAGCTTTATGATAATCATCAAGCCGGTCTTGTGTTCGGACAATTGCAAATTTCGTTCTTGTTTATTTATTTATTTATTTATTTATTTATTTATTTATTTATTTATTTATTTATTTATTTATTTATTTAATTTTTATTTCAACTCCTAGGATTAATTAATCGATCGATTAATCGGTCGGTCGTCGATCAATCGCGACTTGTACAGAGGCTTCGTGTTTGTTTACCTTTGGTTTGCCTTGTCTATGCATACGCCTGCTCGTTCACACGGCTTGTCTTTTTTTGGATTTCTTTTTTTTTTTCTCCTTTAATTTCTAGTCCCGCACCACAAGTCACCACCATGACGAGAGTCAAAATCTAATCTCATACTCACACACACACAAACATACAAATGCACTTCTCATGTCCTCCATCTCTCAGCGCGTCCTTCCATCCATACACCTGTTCGTCGTAAAGGTGACCGTTCGCGCCGTGGATTATTTTGAATGGCCGTGGGACCTTACAGAATCATTCCGAGACTTGTATTTTAAGCCAGTGCAATCCGCATATCCGTTTGGCGTTTCGCGTCCGGTGTTACCTCAGATTGTTTTATATCGTTTTTATGTTATTCGTTTTCTGTTTTGTTGTTCAGGAGATTAAACTTGAATTCGTGAAAAGTGTTCGTGGGTAGGTTGCCGGTCGAAATTGGGGCAAAAGGTGTTTTAGAAATGTTTCGAAAAGCAAGGAGGGACGCGGGGAGGGAGTTACGCAAGCTGTTGAGAAATTGAAATACGGATGTGGTTTTCAGGGTGGGTACATCACGGGACGTGTCATGAGACCAGATTGTGGCTCAACTTGTGTTTCATAAATCGACGTGTGGGACCGCGGTGAAGTTAGCTGATTTTGACAAAATGACTGAGGTTAGAATTTTTTAGCAGTCTATAGAAAACCGCTTAGAAAATATGAATAATAAAAGTGAAATTTAAAAAATAATAATATCGATTTGGAGGAAAATGCTGCAGAGGAAAATGAGATCGTCCATTCGATAACAATACAGAGTTGTATCGTAATCACGTTACTACCATCGTAACTCCGTTCACCTTTAGTAGTTCGTGTGTGGATGCCTGGGATGCTTCACGGTTCTAGCGTCGGTATTGTCGAGCTTGTAAAAATATCTACTATTTTATTATTAACCTGCCGGCAGGTCTCGCAGGATGGACTATTTTAAAATCGTTTTGTGGTCTCTTAGCGAAGCACGCAAGCAGTTATAAGTACAATCGCCTTCGTGAGCTCGTCATACATTGGCCGATTGTGCTTTTCGATAGAACTAGTTCTAGAAATAAATTATGATTCGTGTCTAAATTATTCTACAATCATCGAAACGTAGGAGGTCGATAGACTGCCTGAAATTTAACATGGCGAAAATTGTCAATTCATTTGATGCTGTATTCGTTCTTAGATGGTGAATTCTGCCAACAAGTGCATATTGGTGACGGGCGGGACCGGTTACATCGGAAGCCATGCCGTAGTTGAGTTGCTGAACGCAGGATACAGAGTCGTCGTCGTGGACAACTTGTGTAATTCTAGTGTGGGTGAGTGTCCAGTTTTTCGGTTTTAGTATATTTGGCCAGCATAGAAAATGGAAAGTTTATGACATTTGCTGTTAGAGAGCCTCAATAGAGTTAAGATAATAACTGGTGAAGATGTGCCCTTCTACAAAGTCAACATCATGGACAAGGCTGCCCTTCAAGATGTTTTTAGAAAGGTCAGCTTCTAAGACCGATTAATTTCTATTTTGTTTTGTAAGTTTCATCATTGAAATGCCGTTCAATTGTTAAACATTTTTATTCATTTGAAACAAACGATTCTTCTGCAGTACGATTTCCATGCCGTCATGCACTTTGCCGGATTGAAAGCCGTCGGAGAATCCTGCATGATACCTCTTGCATACTACAAGAACAACATTGAGGGATCTCTGTCACTTCTTGAAGTGAGTTTGATTGGTTTAATTTGTGAAACATCCTCTTCAGTTTGACAGTTCTGTTGTTGGAAGCCTCTAAACCCATAAGTTGATTATTTTTGTGTGTAATGACCTCAACACGACCTTCACCAGGTGATGCAAGAGTTTGGGGTCTACAACATCATCTTTTCCAGTTCGGCTACGGTCTACGGAGAACCCACCAAACTGCCTCTGGATGAGATGCAGCCCGCTGGAGCTTGCACCAACCCCTACGGCAGGACGAAGTTCATGATCGAACAGATCATCACCGATGTTTGTAGCGCCGACAAGGTGGGCGTCTCGAAATTTGACGTTCGATTGTAGCGATGTCGCATCATGTCGGACTCGCGACAGTTTCCACGTTCGCCGAGGTGAACATTTCAGGGAATTTGTCCGATATTTTCAAACAATCGCAACAAAATAAACACTCGAACACTGCTCACCTGATGATCTACCAACCTTTATCTTGCAACGAAGTTATCGAAGTTTTTATCATTCATTCTTGAGCAACAGAAGGACATTTTTATTATTGAAGATAATTTAAGTCTTTTAATTCACAGATTGCACATTCATTATGAATCTTGTTTTCTATGAATTTCATTTTTTAGATTAACTACATCAAATTTGTTCCACTAAATGAGTGTAATATAGTTACAATTATTACAACATCCTCTTGTTTCTTCAGATGTGGAATGCAGTTCTTCTACGTTACTTCAACCCCGTCGGTGCCCACAAGTCCGGCCTCATCGGCGAAGACCCCCAGGGTCTCCCGAACAATCTCATGCCCTACATCGCCCAGGTTGCCGTCGGCAGGAGGTCGGAACTCAAGGTCTTTGGCAACGACTACAACACCCACGACGGGACAGGTCTGCTAGTAATGTTTGATCAATTTGCTCACCTATCTCTGATTCCATTTGGCTTTCCCTTCTTGTTTGGTCTGCCTTTCTATTCATTATTGCCATGGCTGAATCCATCCGTCCATCCTCACCCACAACATATCTTCAAAAACGAGTAATCCATTATTTCACTTGTCTCAGGTGTCAGGGACTACATCCATGTCGTGGATCTGGTCCTTGGTCACGTAGCTGCTCTTAAAGCCTTTGAGAAGAACTGTGGCTGCAAGGTTCGTACCTCCTCTTTGAGTGATGTTTCCTCATAATTTTAAGTCAAAATCATATTACATTAAAAATTCCCAATTTGAGTCATGCCTCTAAATAAGAAATGAGAGACTATTTTTTGCACTCAGTCCACAATTTGTAGAATTACACTTGTTACTTTCAGATATACAACCTCGGAACTGGCGTAGGCTACTCGGTTCTGGACATGGTCAAGGCTTTCGAAAAGGCCTCAAGTGTCAAAGTAAATTAAATTCTAAAACCATGGAGTCTTTTGGAATACTGATTCAGGCCGTCCCGTTTCGTCCGACAGATTCCGTACACTTTTGCCGGAAGGAGGGAAGGCGATGTGGCCACCATTTATGCCGACGCCTCCCTCTCTTTGGAGGAGCTCGGATGGAAAGCCGAGAGGAACTTGGAAGAGATGTGTAAGTCAATGTTCGACTACTTGTCGGGGGAATTCGACTCGTTTTCGTTTATATTCACATCGGCAACTGTTAAATTGATCAGGTGAAGATGTCTGGAGATGGCAGTCAAAGAATCCAGAAGGCTTTAATTAGATAAATTTGACACAGGACGAATCTTGTTCCTCTATGTCGACGAAGATCAGGGATACGGCTGGAAATTAAATTTTTCTTATGATTCTGGGTTTTTTTCTCACAAGTCCGAAGTCTTAAATCGTGTGAATACTTGGTTCTTTCAAGTCGTATTTATTTGTTCTAGTTCGTCGAAGCATAAATGAATTCGAGTCTGCCTAACTCGGACCTGCATTAACCTTGTCGATTTTGTTTTGCCATGTATGAACTCGATCGGCCGATCGATGTAGCGAAAGGGGATTCAACGTTTTGGTTTGCACGTCGATTACTAACAATTTTTCCAATCATGAAAGCTTATTTTTGTGTATTCACAAGGGAGGTGTAGGCAATTCACCAAGATATTTGGACTCACGTTCTAGAATCACTGAACAAACCTTACATCAAATTTATTTTTGTCTTTATTTTGTTGAATAAGGTAAATACAGTCTTAGGATGCTTTAAGTGCCTAAGGCTCAGGGAAAACGAGAAGAAAGCATCGGCCATGAAGATCAGATTATCTTGAGTATCCTGATGATGTGTCTGAATTGTTTTGAGTGTTCCACGTGGTGCTGTTCCTCGGCAACCCTGCAAGGTGTCATTTGGGATAAGAAGATGACGTTGCTTGTTTCAGAATTGCTGCAGATGGTCATCAGGTTTGGCTGGAGTATTTTGAGCAGACCTTCCGGACATGATACTTTTTCTGACGTTTTCAAATCGGTGGAAAACATGGTCACCGAGTTATCGCAAGTATCCGAAAGCAAGATGTAGCCATTGTTCAGTTCCAACAAGTCGAATTCGTACTTAAATAGACCGAGATCAGTTGACCTCATTATTTTCATGTCTTTCTCTTCTGGGCCAAATTCCATCTCGCTCAACATTGCCATCTGCCCTCTGACGTCCTTCGTCCAGCAGAGCAGTAGGTTACCATTGGACTTGAAGATAACCCTATGGACCCAGAGAGCTGCCTGAAGCTCTAACCTGAATAATTTCTCTAGAGAGTTGGTTGAATAGATCTCTATAAAGTTAACTCCATCCTGGACGAAGATCGGAACGACCAGTTTTCCCTTTGAGCTTGACAGGTGCATGACCTTCTCGTTTGGGCCAAAGTGTAACTTTTCTACTTGTTTGCTTTTCGCATAGACCTGCAGGTTTTGAAACAAAAAATCGGAACAAAAATCTTGATCAAAACCTAAAGGAAATAAAATAGATATTAAATAAGGCTAGTTGTAATTGAAATAACACTTCAGCAATTCTCGTAAGTTACCTTGAAGATGCAAGCTGATCCAGAGTCGCAGACAAACAGGGAGCTAGTGATTGAGCAAGCTTCCATGTAGTCGGCATAAATGAGTTCTTCTATAACGATGTCTTCATCTTTGGCCGGATACAAATACTGAATGCCGACCGAGTCCTGGGAGATTTTGGAAGAAATACAGTAATAAACGGATATCTGACTGCTGGAAGCATCGACCGTGTACAATCTGTCATCCAGATAGGCCATGCCTTGCAAGGCATCGCTGACATAACAAACTCCCAATTCAACAAAGCCTACAATTATAAATTTCTCATTTAACAAACGCAATTGTTAATAAAATGTTCGGAGCAAGACCGACCAGGCATTTACGTCGGAACAAGCAGACGACAAAATGCTAAAGGCATCATGTTTAAACGCGAAGCCAATAATTTATTATTAAGAGTCAATGAAATCACGCTCAAAATTTTAATATCTAAATTTTCTTGCATTTTGTTAATCTCTTCTGAAAGTGATAATAACTTTAGCATTAGATTTTATGATTTCCTTGGCGGACCACACATTCCTTTTTTAAAAATTATTATTATATAAATGGATGTAACAAATGAAATATAGATTATTTAACAGTTGGGACACGTTCCACGTGTTCTGAATTTAAATTTGAATATCTTGAATGATTGTTGACTTAAAATTCAGAAAATAAATACGATATTTGAATTATGTTAATCGTCTCGTTGTAGGACTTAACAAAAGGCTACCGTTTATTGTTTGGCTTCTTGTGCTCTACAAAAAACCAGGAAACCACCCACCTGAAGCGACGAAATAGCTATGTCTCACATTAAATTTATTTTCATGTTCTTACTTTTATCGACAATAATGTGTAAAATGTGCTTCGGCTGGAGTTACACTTTCGTCGAGGTTAGCCACAGCTGTATTGTCATGCTTTTAGAAATGCATTTAACCTAAGTGATTGTCGAATTTGCAGTCTGGTCAGAAGTCTATGGAGTTTGAAAATTTCTTATTCGCAGACTCTTATTTCACACTGAAAGGTTAGCATTTCAGTTGATAACTTTGTTGACACCTACGCAGTCCGTCAGGGGTCATAAGAGAACTTTGATCAGCAAGTCACAAGTCTAATCAAAAACTAACATCTACCCAAACCCACTAAAAAGAAAAAAAATCATCGAAAAACTCTTGACCCTTCTTAGCGTCATTAATCTATGTGGTGGAAATCAAGATGTGTTTGTTTATTTGGTACAAATTAACCTGCATTTTCGTAAAATTCACTCGTTTTGAATGCTATTGGGAAAGCAGTAACGCTTCCTTCTTATGTACCGGGAATTTCATCTTTCATTTAAACAAAAACAATCCTTATTTTATTAAAATCAATGCCAGTTGAATGTAACGGAAGAGAAAAAGATTTCGAAACAATATGGCACCTGGTTCATTTTCAATGCTTGCTTTCGTCAGAGAATTCGGTAACTTTATCCATTTCTCACATACCTTGAAATACTAATCTTAAAAATAAGTTTAATCGGGTTTATAACAATAGATTATAGATGCATTAGTCTAATCAGATAAATGTAATAAATATAAAGATATATATAAAGAATAATCAGATTAATAGATTAAAATGTAGCGGAACATTTTCAGTTGAAAGACGCTGAGCTAAATTGTCTTCATTTGAACGCAAAACAGCAGGACTGGGAGAGGGTAACCCTGCAATCATCGTCAAGTGTTTCAAAATGCTCCGAAAAGAGGATAATACCGCTGAAAGTCAGAAAATATTTTCTGAATCTCTTGCTACTTTTCGTCTGCGCGATGAAGAATTTAGTCCGATTGTTTACTTTGTTCACCGACGTTTAAACGTTTTTAAAAATTCATCGAACAAAGTTTTAAAAGTGAATTTAAATAGGAAACCACATTTGACAAATTTTAGGACTTTTCAGGTGATAACGTTAAAGAAATTACATTATGGGTGAGCTGAAGATTAGAAAAAAAATGACCTGAGCTCAAGAATATCTTATTCTTAATTGCAGAACAATGGTACTTGTGAGGAAGGTGTATTAAATTCGACCTTGGACCTGCAAGAAGAAAAGGTTTTAGAATAATTATAATTAATAATTAATATAATTAACCACAAGTAATAAAATTATAATTAATAACTAATATGATTATAATTAATAACTAATATGATTATAATTAATAAATAATATAATTAACTACAAGTAATCTAATTATAATTAATATAATTAATTGTAAGTCATGTAGAATAATAACTATTATTACTTAACAATTATAGTTAATTAACACCAAGATGGATTTACCGGGAGAGGACATTTTACTAACTCATGAATTAATTATAGAAACGTCACGATAAAGTCCTTTGGATTTTTAGGATCAAGTATCCATTAACGCTTAATATCCAAGTTGATGTTTAAGGTGGACAATAGGATCACTTCGGCATGGACGAGCGGAACGTACAAATTGTTCCTGGCCTTCAAATTCGAAGATTCTCAAAATCTTTCCGTCAGCGGTGATTGAAAAAATATTTTTTGTCTTAAATTAAGAGACGTTTGCACCACTCGACTAATAATATAACATAATTCCTTTATTCCGCAGCCAAGCTCAACATGATGGGTAAGCACGGACATTTGACTCAATTTCTGTATTGGAAATACGTTGTGAGTCTTGGAAAATGTGACAACCATATTTGAATCAAAATAAACAATTTGAATGAATAAATACAATATTAAAAATCAAAATTTTTAAGTCTGGTTTAATAGGATTAATTGTTCAGTGTCCTAACCCTAACCTTAGCACTAGCCTTAACCTTAACCCTTACCCTAACTATAACTGTTATCATCAGATCTACTGTCTCATGTCGGTCTTATACCTGCTTCTTTCGTCGATGTGGCTCGGAATTTGGGCTTATGCCAAAGAGCACACGAAGAGAATCCACGTTGCTCTTGGCTTAGTCTGCGTCCTCGCCTGCCTCAGCAACATTCTGAACGCAATCGACCTTTCTGTGTTCAAATCCAGTGGTAGGCAGTGTTAGTACTTTTGGAGTTGCTTGGAAAAGTATTGAATTTGAGGTCAATATGTATCGACATGTTGTTTTTTTTTTAAATCCTGCAGCTCATTTCGTTTTCACGCTTGGATCATTGATGTTTATTTTTTACTGCCTCTTTGTCAATGCCATCTTTACCGCTGCTGGAACAGGGCTACGCATCATTAGGTACTTTGTACTTTTCGATTTGGTACTTTTAAAGTTTGTGCACGTTAATGCTATAAAAGTGTTTTGAAATCGACCAGACCCAGTTTGACTAGAAGACAATGGACCGTCATCTTATCCCTGTGTGGCAGCATTATGTTCTTCCAACTCATCCAGATTTTTCTTCCAAGAGGAAGAACTGGCTGTCCAAAAGAGGATTCATTCTTACGATTGGTTGGTATTATTTTACAAGTATTCTGACTAAATTCTTCGCATTTTCTCCAGTATTTACTTAAATCGTACCACATGGCAGTTTAGGAATACTTTAATCTTCTTAAAGTTCTGATTTTGGGACAGTTTTAGTCGCAATTCATGCAAATTATTTCCCGACAGGATGCCCCGTTCAAAATACAAAACTACCTATTAATGACGGAAGCAGTAATCGAACACATCCTATCGTCCGTGGTGAGTCTCAGTGCCTTGGAGTAAATGATGCAAAAAAAAACCTTGACTCGTAAATGATTTTTCATTCCAGTCCATGTATTTCTGCTCAACGACGTTCGTATATCTCTACCTGAGGAGGCATTCCAGCCACGGAAAATTTATCGCCTTTTCCTTCTTCGCATCGTCGGGAGTCGTCATCTTTCTAGGTTAGAATGAACCCATAGGTCCACAAGGGGTCGTCCGCGAATGATATCAAGCTGATTTGGTTGATTGCTGGGTCCCATTTTCATCGTAAGAGTAGACTTTCTAAAAAAGGTCTTCATAATTTGTAACAAATAATAATATAATATAATATAATATAATATAATATTATACCAATAAATAATGAATAATAATATCGGCCACACCATCGAACTCCCCCCTCCGTCAATTGCTTGAAGTCATTTATTGACGACCCTGATGGCCAAGGCTTATTAACGTGCGAGTAACGATCTGTTCGGTCTTTAGCAAGTTTCATTTCCACCGTGGCAATGATAGCAGACAAGTTTTCCACCTGCATCAATTCAGAACTGGTAATTATTGCATTTACAATCGAATTATCTTAACGAGCTTCCAAATCGACGCTGATAGAATTTTTCGAATTTTAAATTAAGATAAAGTCCTTCTATCTTTACTATTTTTCTTAGAATCTAATTTTAATGTTAAAAATCAAAGTTCGTCATTTCCAGAGTACTTCAGATTGGTTCACGGCCGATTTGTTCCCTCAGATCAAGTTGCTCATTTCTCTAGCAGCTACGATGTTCCTCTGGCGACCTGTTGATGAATTGAGGAGGTTAAATAGATAATTTTTTTAATAATTAATTAATTAATTTACTTAATTTTTAATAGTTTGCAATTATTTTTCTAGCTATGGTTTCCAGGCTCTCAGCACCCGTGATGACGCTCACGTTCACTATTCCAACGATGGCCTACCAGACGACAATTGCGAAATCATTATTAACAAATTTCCAAGTGAAGCAGACTATTGAATTTAGCGACTCTGTTGCTAATTCCTATTTCCATCCGACTTGTTTTCATCTTACTTTGCGGCACAGATCGATCTAATTTGGCGTGAACGAACGGATCTAATTACAAAAGATTTGCTCATTAAATCAGAACGTGTTCCCATGCTAATTTATGATAAATTCGAAGAGAAAAAAAAACTGTTTGCAGCATCGAAACGTGCGGGGGGTCTAATATGTGCCGTAATCTCCATGTGCCTGGCAACTGACGAGCTGTTGCTATGCCCTTGCATAACTTATCAGGAGGTGGAGCGAATTACTGGAATTTGTAAATAAATGTTCCGGAGTGTCGCCGTGTCTTCTTCGAACTCGAGATTATTCAAGAGGATTCAGTAGAATAATGACGATGGTAACGTTGTAGGTGTATCCTGAATTAGCGACATTCGACTGAGGAGACTCTGTTCTAAAGTGTTATGAATTCCCTGAATCGGTAAATGGCTTTTAGAAGACGACTTCTCGCTATCGTAACTTTTTTTCAGACAGGTTGGTTAACGGAGATTCGTGTTTTTGAGTTTTATTGATTTATAAATGTGCGGAAATGCGGAACAGATGTTCTAAAAAATAAAACAAATGAAACGTCTTTCCTTGGGGGAAATAATCTCAAGTTAAACTCAAGAGGCATGCAAGCAAGGCATTACGAGTTAAAGACTTTTATCATTAAACTGACTTAATTAATATCTTGTCTAATTAATAATTAAATTCCACTCGAAATGCACAGTCGTGTGCTACCCACCCCAGCTGCTCCACAGTCTGGGGAATGGGGAGACGGCATCCACATCGTTCCTCCCTCCCGAGTCTGGTCTCTTCGTCCACCCGTTCGGTCCTCGGAAGCAGTGGAACGACTCGTACCAGGAGCTGACGTTTGTCTCCTTTCCGGACAGCAGGGGAGTCCTGGCCAGCCTCGGACCGTTGCACGACTTTGTTCCGCACGCCCTCGACGACCCGGAAGGCCCCGCCAAATCCCATGCAGATTTCTACGAGGTTGAAGGTCACGTTATCGGGAGAGAAGTGGCTCTGGATTTTCCTTTCATTCAGGTGAGCTGATTTGGATTGTTTCCATGTGGAAAACTGACGAGCAAGTGATCGTTATCTCGGTCGATTCTGGTTAACACATGTGTTTAAGATGTTCCGTGCTTTCTTTTTCCAAAACTTTTTCTTAGGGTACGATCGGTACCACTACAACAGTTATGTTCGGATGGTCGAACATGGTTTATCGAGCAATGGGAAAAGACCGTTTACTAATTCTCAGATTCAGTTTTAAAGGCGAAAAATTTGAGCTGAATTTTTGCAAATTCGTCATTGTTAGTCAAGTAGTTGCTCTTAAAAAAAAACAAAACAAAAAGCATGCTTGGTTGTTTATGTCGACGAGTTGGGTTGTTAAGATGGCAAAGATTTTGTGGATTATCGTCGAGATAAAACCTCGATTGCTTGCGAAAATGGTTAAGCTCGGTCGAGCGACGACGAGACGTGGATTAACAATTTAAAAAAAAAATGAATTGAATTAAGAATGATTTTACTGCTCGCTACGTTTGCCTTAATCTCGTTTAATAAAGAAACTGAAATTATCACAAAATCATTAACGATCGTTACAGTTCGATTTTTTATTCGCACTCGTTCTATTTGGTCTTAGATTCCGAACCTCCATTTTTATGACCGAACCCAATTCGTTTCAAGGTGCTGTTTCATGCCAAGACCGTCTCCGGCATGGCCTCCCCGAGCCGTGGGGGTCCGACTCTCTGCGTGGAGATGGTCGCCGTCAAGGACGACGACGTGGCCTCCTCCTTCTGCCAGGTGGACGAACGGTCCGGAGTGTGCCTGACCAACGTCACGGTGCCAGAAAGGTTCGTTTTCTCGAACCGTCGGTCGAACGAACGGAACGACGGTCGAACGAATTTGTCAAACGTCACGAGACGTAGTCGTTAATCTAATTGAGATATTTAATGTGGGGGCCTCATAATTGCTCGGTAATTAATTAGATGATTCATTTGCTTTTAAGTCGAGTTGATTTTCGACTCAAACAGTCTGGCATAATTTTTGTAATCTCTCTCTAATTTTTATCAGTCCCAAGGTCTCTGTCAGTCGACGATGTCATGCATTTGTTTGCTTGGAATTTGTTTGAACGTATCAGTTGTTGTTGTTGTTATTGATGTTATATTATTATTATTATTATTATTATTATTATTATTATTATTATTATTATTATTATTATTATTATTATTGTTATT